>BJCM01176133.1:0-10718 GCA_018326385.1 Flaveria bidentis
ATAATAATGATATTATCTGTATGTATGTATGATGTATGATCACATGCAATAGAAATGAACAATTTTAAATGAAGGAAAAAGTATGTTTTGTTATTAAACTAGAACTCACTCAGCAACGCTGACCTTTATGCATTTTCCAGTTGGCAGGTGAGCATTGCTGAGGATGGCATGGAGCAGCTACTTGGTATTTTGAATGGCATTCTATTGTTAATGTTTTTGCATTGTAATGCGAATGAAAGATGTTTTGAGATGAATATTTGTATTAACTTGCAAAAGCCTTTGTAATGATATAAAAAGTTATTTTATGTTTCTGCTGCAATGTTTTATGAATGATTAAATGTAAAGTATATGTTTTATGTGCGATGAGGATCCAACTGTAAGCGTCCCGGGAACGGGGCCTTACAATTAGCTACTTACTTTACTCTTCATACCCCAAGCATTTCCTATCCTAACTACATCAGTATCTAAATCTACTAAGAAGCACATAAACCACATAACATGCACATGTAATATCGGTTATCATTAAGAAAATACCTGATAGCACATAGCAACTCGGACTAGCATACCTTTCCTTTGCCCCATTCTCAGTTTAAGTTTAGGTTTCCTTTGAAATTTTAACCCATTTCACTTATACTTTGTCTCTGATACCAAATTTTAAGGCCTCGTTTCCGGAATGCTCACAGTTGGACAATCATCACACATAAAACATAAAATATACATTACAATTTCTAAAACGTCGTAACAGAATTATTTTAAACAAACCGTTTAATTTACATATAATTGTTTTGCAAAATAATACATCGTTGATGGTTACAAATTATAACTCGTTGCATCACATCACAAAAACATTATAATCTAAACTACGGATGCCAAGTAGCCACCCCGTGCCATCCTCAGCAACATCTACCTACCAACTGGAAACACATAAAAGTCAGCGTTGCTGAGTAAGTACTAGTTTTATGGAATATATTATATTACATTTACTTTGTTAAAAAAATTTCTTTACTATCGCACATGATCACACATTTTACATTCATCAAGGTAATAATTATTATCTTCCATCATCATTCGTTCATACATATCGCACGTTTCGTACTTAACTCACTTTTCATACTTTTATTATCTTTTAACTTCTATCTTGGTCCTGTCGTATGCTTAACCCCCCTCTTAAGCACAAAGCCATATCATATAGGGTTAAGAAACAAGTACCCCATTTCGTACATATCGCATGTATGGAGTAGTCGCGTAGACTATCTCCCCCCTGTGTGTGAAACCTTAAGGGTTAGCTAAGATCGCACGTTATAAACACACAGTTAAGCTAACAACTCTCAATAAGTTTTCAACCTCCTTTCATTTGCTTGCAAGACTTTTCATTCATTCATTATGTTCCACTTTCATTATCTTAAATCATTCGTTTTGTTAAGATAATACTTTATGTTCATTATCATAATCACACCATGTAAAGTCACATTATAATACGTAATAAGGAACATAAGGAAACATATCATACATAAGCATCATCACACATCATCTTGCATGCTACATATCATAACATCATCCATAACACCACATATGACATCATAAAGCCAACGTTGTTGGACCCTAATAGGATCATACATGCCAATTCAAGTGGTGGGTTGATGGTTGTTCTACTAGAAATCCCATAAGTCCAAGAACAAATGCGGATGAAGAATCTGCAAAGAAGAATACAAGTGTCGGCTAACCGCATTTGTATATGCAGATGACATAGAACAAATGCTGACAAGTATTTGTTCTTCCGCATTAACAAATGTGGATAGCTGGAAACAAATTCTGACAATTATATGTACATCCACGTTAACTAATACGGATGCCCGACAACAAATGTGCATGTATTTGTTCATTCGCATTTGTCGATGCTGATGACCAAACACTAATGCTGAAGACCAAAAAGAAATGTTGATCAAAATCATCACATCCGCATTAGTCAATGCGGATAACCAAAAGAAATGCTCATGAAGACTTAGACTAGTTATCTGATGTATTGGTCAAGGGTAGTTTAGTCATTTTGTAACTGGCATCTTGTCAACTTATAAATAGAATAGAATACCTCGTATGTGAGGTGACTATTGATACAGATTCTAGACAATTAGAATCTTCTGTTTACAAGGTGTCTTGTTACTGTTTAATGCTACTACCCTAGCATTCATTGTAACCGATTATCTTCATTAATACAAACAGCGTTTATGACTATTTCTTGCATTCAAAGTTCATTGGTTGTTTGATTCTGCCTTACATTCATTGACTCAATCATCATATTCGGTCCTAGTTGATTCAGATCAACAAAGAGTATCATTCTCAAACCCCAGTCAATTAGTATTAGAGCTTTGGCTCTTGGTTCTTTTTCAGATCTGCCTAGATCTGAGCAGAACTCGATTGATCTGGTGATTGAGTTATTATTATATTGTTCAACTAACTCTAGTTAGTAACCTGCAGAAATATCTTCAACAGTCGTTGTTCATTTTACTCATCTTTAAGAACAAAACCGTGAATAGTTGTTACACCAGAAACATATAACCAACAGTAGATCTAGTTATACATGAGTCTATTTGGACTATTTGGACTATTTGGACTAAGTTGAACTAAACGATCAAACTAATCATTATTCAAAAAGGTTAAAAACAACTTATTAAATATGGATTCACATAATTTCTCTGAACTTGGTCATACTCCAAAACCACCCATGCTTACACACAAATCTGAGTTTAAGCAATGGAAAATCCGATTTATGAAGTATATTACAGGTGTAGATTCGGACTACTTGATTTCAATATGTAAAGGCCCTCACATTCCAGTGACATTTTTTGCTGATCAAGCAGCAATATACAAAACCTCAAAAATACCTATTGAGGGTCTTACACTTGATGATGATGATTACAAGAAGATAAAAGTTGATCTCAAAGCTTATTCTAAACTCTCTAAAGCACTGAAAATGGATATTCTAAAAAGATTAGAAAAGTGTGAAACTGCAAAAGCTGTTTGGGATGCACTGCTGATAATGTGTGAAGGCAGTATTGAAGTGGCTGAAATTAACAAGGACAAGCTTGTTAATCAATATGAAACCTTTCATCACTCCAAGGGGGAGTCAATCACTAAACAACTGCATAGATTTGTGCAGTTGGTGAATGATTTAGAGATCATGGGGGTAATATACAAAGTCAAAGAACTAAACAAGAAGATGCTTCATAGTCTTCCAGAAAGTTGGAAACAAAATGTTACAATGCTGAAAACAGTCTTGATCTAGAAAATACCACCTTGGACATCATGATTCCTAAGATAGAAGCTCTTGAACTTGATTAGAGGTGCAGAAATCTTGGTGGACCTCAAGTTATTAAAGCTTATAAATTTCCAACAGACACTCACTTTGTACGAAATGTATTCATCATTGAGGATGATGATTTTCTTTCCTCAAGAGATCAAGTAAAGACAACTAGTTTCATTGTTGATCCATCAACTAACAAGCCTTCAACACCATCACAACCAACAGGGTTCACTGCAACTCCCTTAACTATTCCTGAACACCCATGATTAGAAGAGCAAAAGGCAACTTACAATGTTTTTGTTGCTAGCTTTGAAGGTTACCTAGGAGGCAGACTCATTTTTGCTTATCTGATCCATGAGGACTTGGAAGAAATGGATCCAGATAATGTGGAAGAAATGCATTTGTAATAGCAAATGGCTATGATTGCAATAAGAGCCAAGAAGTTCTTCAGAAAAAGAAGAAAGCTTAGCCTTAATGAAAGCACCAAACATGGATATGACATATCCAAGGTAAAGTGTTTCAACTGTGGCACGACTAGCCACTTATCCAGAGAATATGATGCTCCTAGAAGAAACTACAACAACTTCCAAAGGAATTCTCAAGGTCAGTCATCTCCACAACCAAGCACAAGCTTTCACTCCAACCATCAACAATAGTAGTATTATCATCAACAAAATCAACGACATCAACAACCATATCAGAGTCAGCCACAACTGACTAATCAAGCTCATGGAAGCACACAGTCATCCTCAAATGCTCTTGTCATCAGACAAGATGGAGTATGTGATTGAAGTCTGTATGCAAAGGAAGTGAAGCATCAATTTCAGAATCATACAGTCATGGTTCATATTAATGATGGCCCATACCCTATGCATCTGAGGTAAAATCCAACCTTTGTAGTGATAAATGCATTACTGAATTGCAAGGTTATCATGAAATCATAAGATGGCTGATAAAATAAAAAAAGAAAAGGTCAAGTTAGAGATGCTTTAGAGAAAGATTGCTTTAAAATCAAAATCAAATCTCTCATATCTGACATTGAAAAATTGCATAGTGAGAAGTCCACTCTTGCAGCTGAGAATGAGCAACTAACTAAAAAGTTAGCTCAATCAAAAGCTGAACAAACACTTACTGAAGTGAAACTTGAAAAGTTTCAATTGTCTTCAGTCAAACTGAAAGAGATGCTAGACTCATAAAACGATCCCAAGGATATGTCTAGGATTGGGTATAATTCATGTCATCCACCCTACAATGATAACTACCATGTCATGCCTGAATCCGTCATACTCAAAGAGCTAAATGAACCTAATACTATTGAACCAAAAACAATAGTATAACAAGTCACAAATCCTCAAAACAAACCAAATGTTTACATCGAAACAAATGTAGAGAAAATTAAATTAGGTCATCCAATTAAAATCTAGGAGTGTTCTAACAAGACAGTGAAAGTCATTAAACCATCAAGCCCAATGAAAGCCATTGTCCCATTTGTGAAATTTACACCTGCAATTCCAAAAGAGAAGAAGAAAGTTATGGGTTTAGTGAAATCTTCTGTTAAAAGTAGCTCTGATTACAAGATTAAATCTCCTAAGATTCAAGAAAATCAGACAAGGTTTCACTGCCAAAGAAAAGCAAAAGTTCACTAATTTCAAACCCTAAAAATCAGTCAGACCCTCAATCATCAAAATCAAAACAAGGGGTAGGTTTTGACATCTACAATAGGGAGCATGTAAATAAGTTTTAACAATAAGTCAAGAGAAGGTTGAGGAAACAAAAACAACCTAAAACATTCAACAAAAGTAAAAAAACTACGAAAAAGGTTGATTTTGCTTCTTCGCTTTAACCATAGATTGGGACTCAGTTGAGAACGGGTAAATCAACTAAGTCAGCAACATCAAAATCAGATTCAAGAAACAAACATATGTATTGTGACATTTGTGAAATGACTAATCACAAAACAAAAGTGTGCTCTTTCAATCAATACTGCTCTATTTGTGACATGAACAATCTTCCCCCAAAAACTGCTATTTTAATATAACTGTTCAATCTGTGATATGAATAATCATAATACATCTGATTGTTACTTCAAGCAAAAAGAGTTGAGAATTCCCCAAAGCAAGCCAATCTCACCAATATCATCTTTGAAACCCAAAGTCAGAAGTCACTTTCATAATTAGGACTTCAAGCTTAGATAATGAGATGGGTAGAATAAAAGAGTTGAGAAAGAGTCAAAGAAACAAATATCACAATATCAAGCAAACATATGATATTCCCAAACCAAAGACGATGTTTGATAAAAAAACGGGTTAGATTCTTCAAAAAATAAGGACGAAAGGTTTCATTATTCCTCTAAATCTTCAGTTTATATTGGTGAGATAAAACGTTCAAAATATCATCAAAAATCTCCCAGAACACCTCTTTATAAATCACAGTTTAGAGGAAAGTACCAAGAAGTCACTATCATCGATAGGAATAGGAAACCCAAGATAATTATGGCTTGGGTTCCATATTCTAATTAGTTCTTTTATGCTTGTAGGGTCATCCATATAGGTCACATAGCTTATGGTACATGGACAATGGATGCTCTCGACACATGACTGGAGATCGTTCCATCCAACATGACTTCAAGCATATACAAGGAACTACGGTGGCATTCAGAGGAGATTCACAAGGTGGAAGGATTACTAGTGAAGGATCTGTGACAAATGAGATGCTGAGCTTTGATAGAGTGAACTAGTGTGAACAAATAAATTTCAATCTTCTCAGTGTGTCTCACATCTATGACAAGAAATATTCAACTCATTTTACCAACACTCATTGCAACATTCTGAAACCAGGATTTCAAATTCCTAAATAATGGGATGTCCTAAAGACCCTGAGGAAGAATAACACTTATGTCTTAAAACCTAAATTCTGCTACACCAAAAGAAGAAACATGACATCTCTCAAAAGCATCATTTGATGAATCTCAACTTTGGCACAAACGTTTGGGGCACACAAACTTTAAAAACATGAACGGATTGGTCAAAGGAAACCATGTCATTGGTCTACCACAAAAAGAATTTCATTTTATTGATCACTGTTCAACGTACCTCAAAGGAAATCAACATAAATCTTCACACAAACCAAAGCTTATGAACACAAACTATACCCCATTGAAGCTTTTTCATATGGATCATTTTGGACCAACTCATGTTATGAGTACTGGAAAGAAACAATATGGATCGATCTATGATTGTTATCAAGCAATTGACAGTAATATGAACAATGTAATCAACACAAAACAAATATCTGAAAAATTCATAGAGTTTCTATTGATATCAGTAGGATTACAAAGTGCAATTGAGAGAGAACAATATCTAACAGTCCTAACCTGCACAAATATAAATAATCATATTTATACTAATAACAAGAAACAAAAGGAACATATATTTACAAATAAGTCCCTATACTATAACAAAACTAATTTAAAGACTAAAATGCTAATCTTTCTAGGGTTCGCACAATCACCCCCTAAGATTTGATTTGTATAGCAAAAGAAATCTTCTGGTTCCTTTTTAATCTTGAACATGGGCTTCTCTTTGTATAGCTCTATTTCTCAAAGATCTTTCTTGATTCAAGACTTGAACTTCTCTACTGAAATCCCTTGCTCAGACTTGGAGTCGTTTGACTTTATATCCGTTGCTTTCATCACCAACATTGTTTCTTTTGTTAATCTTGCAATATCTACATTTGCTTACATCTCTATTGGCTTTGGATTCTCTTTAGTGTAGATCTCTAGCACTCCTTTGCTGGATATTCACATGAGTTCTATATCTTTAATGTCTTTCTTCACAATATTTGCATACGCCATTGCCTTCCTTAAATAAATTCTTTCCACTGCATCAATCATCACTTTAACATTTGTCAAAAAGTATCTTCTGTCATTATCTGCTTCAACTGAGGATACTCACTCAAAAGTTTGATTGGACAAGAATGAGATATAACTAGGATGAAGGAGTTTGAGTTCAAACACTCTAAACAAACTGATCATATCATTGTCCCAATCATCTATATTTCTTACAAGCTTCATATGAAAAGAGTATGAATCATAAAACCATCTTAAAATTAGTTTTGATGATTGAGTGCCATCAATAACTTTCAATCCAGGATTGGTTACTTTCTCAAAGTACTTATCATTGAAAGTATCGAAGTAATAATCTTCGATGGACTCACTGGATTTTCCTTTCTTTGATTTCTTCTTCATCTTAGCAAAATAACTCTTGTCTTCTTAATCACAACAAGTTTTTAGAACGACATGCATTCTAGATATTCCTATATTAAGTAGTATCACAAACCTCTCTCCCTTTATAGCCTTTGTAGGATTAATAAGAGGTAACTTGGGTAATTCCTTCAGATCTTGCACATGTAATGCTATAATGCTAGAGTAAATAAGATAGACATCACAAATTGCATTTACTCTTTTGATCAGAAAAGCATCAAATATCTCATCATACTTCCATGCTATAATCTTAACTTCCTTTAAGTTGTTAGGCATAATCATTGCATTCAACAACTCTTATATTGATTGTCCTGATTGTAGCACATTTCTCACTACTTCTCCTGTTGATCTAGCTTTATTGCAAAGTTGTTTTTGATCAATAGACACTTTATAACTTTGTTTTTCAACATTTGGAAACATATCCATAAGTTATTTCCTATGTTCATGAGATCTTCTTACTAACTCCATTGACTTTATCTCCTAAGGCTTTAACATTTTAGTTCTTTTGGTTATTTCTAGATATTGAGGATTATCCATATCTAGAATGATCATTTTGTTGTACATCTTCTAAGTTTCTTGGAAACTTCTCACTAGCCTTCTTAAGGACTCTCCTTGAAGCTTATTGATTCTTTTTCTCGGATAATTCCTTCACTGCAACCACATTCTCAAAGCTGGAATGCTCATATCATCTGGATTAGGGTGGTGCAATTTTGTCACACGAACATCATCAATATTTAAATTTCGTTCAATAGTGTCCATTCTTCATGTTCAAGACTTATTCCATTTGGATTTTCTGGAGCTGAAGACTCTGCAAACATACATATTTCATAATCCTCATTGATTTGAGTCACATTCAGTCCATCCAAATAAACTCTGTTATACTTCTTCCTGATCAGATAATTGTATCCGTCTTCAAAGTCTATAGGAATGTAATCTTGAGTCTTTTCAATTGGAGAATCAACAACATCAAATACATCTTCATCTTCTAGAACTTCATCATACCATTCATATGGTAGATCTGACTCTATATCATCTAGTGCTTCAATTCTTTGTTGCATGTCTGTTTCTTCTACATTTTCAACTATGTCAAGTCTTATGAATTTTGGAATGATCTGAAGATGTTTCAACTTCATCAATCTTTCTTTTCCCCTTTTCTGATTTAGTATATTTTCCAGTTGCAATTTCTTGAGGTTCTTGAACAAATTCTTCCTCAACAATCATTACATGACTTTCCTTTTCAGTTTCTTTCAAACTTTCTTTTAACTTTTCTATCTCCTCAAACATTTTCTTCATTTCATCATTAGCTTTTAACATATCATTTTCTTTCTTCAATTTTTCAATTTATTCATTCCAAGATATAATCTTAGACTTTAAGTCTTCAAGTTCATCAGAATCATCATCCAGTTCAGTTTGAATACACGCATCTGTTGATTCTTTCATCTCTTGTTCTTCTTCTTTCACAATCACAACTTTAGGATTTGGAGATTGTACAGTAGAAATAACATTCTCTGTTGCACCCTGAAAGGATCATACATGCCAACTCAATAGGTGAATTGATTATTGCTCAGCTGGAATCCCACAAGTCCAAGAAGAAATGCGGATGAAAATCTGCTAAGGAAAAGAACAAGTGATATCTTCCGCATTTGTCAATGCGGAAGACATAACACTGATGCGGACAAGAGTTTACTCTTCCGCATTGACTAATGCGGAAGACATAATAACTAATGCTGAAGAACTTACTCTTCCGCATTGACTAATGCTGAAGACCAAAAGAAGATGCGGACAATACTTTGCTCATCCGCATTGACTAATGTGGATGACCGGACAAATGCGCATAAGTATTTGTTCATCCACATTAACAAATGCGGATGATCAACATACTAATGCGGATGATCAAGTTAAGAAATGCTCATCAAGATTATCTCATCCGCATTTGTCAATGCAGATGAACAAGCGGAGATACGGATGAAGACTTAGACTAGTTTCTGATCTAATAGTTCAGGGGTAGTTTAGTCATTATGTAAAGGTATCTTGTCTGCCTATAAATAGAATAGTTAACCTCGTACTGAGGTGACGGCTGATAGATAGAGAATTTTTGTTGTAATTTTTGTTGTAATTGTTCTCTGTAAATCAACTGAGGAAGATAATTTAATCTCATCAAGAGATCAAATGAACAATACTGGGTTCATTGCAACTCCACCAGTCAATCATCCATCAACCTCATCACAAGCACCAAAAGTTTCTGCTTCTCCTCAAACCTCTCATGAAGACTCAAGATCAGAAGAACAAAGGGCAACTTATAATGCCTTTGTTGCAAGCTTTGAAGCCTACTTGGGAGGAAGAATGACTTCTGCTCATCTAATTCAGGAAGATTTGGAGGAAATGGATCTGATGATGTGGAGGAAATGGATCTACAGTGGCAAATGGCAATGATTGCTACGAGAGCCAAGAAATTCTTCAAAAAAGGAAGAAAGCTGAGCCTGAATGAGAATACAAAATTTGGATATGATAAATCCAAGGTGAAATGCTTTAACTGTGGCATGACTAGCCATTTCTCAAGAGAGTGCAATGCCCCCAAGAGAAACAACTATCAAAGAAACTCTCCAGGCCAATCATCATCACAACCCAACTCAAGCTATCACTCAAACAACCAACAACAAAAGTATCATCGTTCTCATCATCAACAAACATACCACAATCAACCACAGCTAAAAAATCAAGCTCATGCAAGCAGTTAGCCTTCTGCTAGTGCCCTTGTGATAAAGTAAGATGGGGTATGTGACTGGAGTGTGTATGCGGAGGAAGTCAAGCCTCAATATCAAAACCATGCTCTTATGGCTCACATCAACGGTGGACTATCTCCAATGCCTACTGAGGTAAAACCTAACCTCTGTAGTGAAAAATGCATTAATGAATTACAAGGGTATAGGGAACACAACCATAAACTGGCTGATAAAATCAAAGAAGAAAAAGTGAAGTCAGAAATGATGAAGAGAGAAATAAAAGGCTTTGAAATCAAAATCAAATCTCTCATTTCTGACATAGAAAAACTACATGGTGAGAAATACACTCTTGCAGCAAAGAATGAGCTACTTACTGAAAAGTTAGCTCAATCTAAAGCTCAACAATCTATGACTAAAGTGAAACTTGAAAAGT
>BJCM01176151.1:0-10261 GCA_018326385.1 Flaveria bidentis
TATATATGTTTATATATATATATGTGTATATATATATATGTATATATATGTATATGTATATATATATATGTTTATATATATATGTGTGTATATATATATGTATATATATGTATATGTATATATATATGTATATATATGTATATATATATATATGTATATATATATATATATGTATATATATATATGTATATATATATGTATATATATGTATGTATATATATATCTATATATATGTATGTATATATATATGTATATATATGTATGTATATATATATATATATGTATATGTATATGTATATGTATATGTATATGTATATGTATATGTATATGTATATGTATATGTATATGTTATATCTAATGACAAGATTGTTTACACGTGGTGTTTTGATTTGGTTGTCATCTTCTAATCGTAAAACGTATTGTTCTAAACCCCCATGGTTGTATTTTATTATATATTGAGTTTGCATATGAAATCCCATTGGATTATTTAAGGTGACGTTTGGTTCGCGAAATGTGTTGGAATTGAAATTAGAAATGGAATTTGAAGGAATTTTATTTGGAATTCAATGTTTTTGAATGATTTAGAATTCAAGGGAATTGAAATGTATCAAATGAATTTTAATTCCAAATGTATTTTAGTGACAAAACACACATAAAGAAACTATAATTTATCACTCATTGCCAACCACAACCTCCTCTGACTCACCACCACTACATACCACCAACCGTGTGTTACCCTCACAACAGACAATCGATTGCGACTAACAATTGCACCTACCATTGACAATCAATCGTACCCTGCCGGTATCGCAACCATATGATCATGACCGTCGTCAAAAACCGACACACGTCGTCGAGTGTGTCTAAAACTGACGCGGTTCAACAATGAAAGTCGATGGTCAACCGCGCGCACGGTTAACAACATTTGTCAATTGTCGACAACGGTGACGGCAGGATTGGTTTCCCGGGGGGACAACGCGCAAGCGGGCAGGCTGGGCGTCAAATGGTTTTGAGCAATCAGTGGCGGTCCTGTGTCAGAGTCAGTGGGTGCCTACAGGAGTCGGCAATGGCAACAATAGTTGGTGGCTAAGGTCGGAGGTCGGGGGTAGCAAAGGTTGGGGTTGGTCGAGGTCCGGGGCATCGGCAGTCAATGGTCGGAGGTTGGCGGCGTCGGCAAAGGTCATCGGTAGTGTCATTTGGAGGTTGGGGGTGGTTGGTGGTAGTTAGTGGCGGGGTAGGTGGAATTCGAAATCTTTTAAATTTTGGAAAGATTTTGAAATCCTTTATTAGAAGGAAATTGAGGGAATTAATTTCAAATTCCAAGTCCAATTTTTTCGCAATCAAATACGTTAAAGATTGAATTCAAATTTCAATTTCAACAAATTCCTTCTAACCAATAGAATTCAAATATTAATTCCATGAAATTCATTTGGATTTCTACATACCAAACACACCCTAAAATTTGGCCTAGATGAATTCGTGTAACTCCCATTGCGTTTAAAGGTATCGGATTGAATTGGATTATGATGAAACACTTGTCATTTATCTAAAATAAATGTATGTATGTGTAATTTATTTTAAATATATTAAATGCCATTTAATTTACATTTTAAGTGATTTTTAAATTAATTCTTAGTAATAGTAATAGTTTTAAATAGCTACTGCTAGCACCTTTCGCCATCATGAGGACACCACAGATCGGCAGCACCTCCCGTCATCCACCATTACATTTCCAACCAAACATTAATGGTAAAGTTTACCTTGAACACTTCCTAAAAAGGAAAATTTGACGTCTTTCACGACAGCAGAGATGACGCAAATCTTACAAATTATCAACAAATCGAAAAGGGATTCTGAATTTCTAACATGGTTTTACAGCATTTACACGGTAATGACAGAACTCAAGAGTCAAGATTCTACCGTTTTCTCAGATTCTACCATTTTCGTTCTTTATCTCCCAAGAAACCAAATAACAGACGGGTTCGAGTTAAATTGTTACCTTGTACATAAAAGAATTAAAACTAAACACTGATAAAAAACTGACCGATGACTCAGGTGGTGGTGCTATTGAGGCCCGTGGTAGTTGATAGTGGTGGCAATGTTTTTGCCGGGAGGTTGACACCGCCCCCTCTTAGAGACAAAGTGGGGCCCCTGCATGAGCTAGCTTTACTCACTAGATTTGAGTCTAGAAATACAACTACCACGGTGATGTCATCGTGAAAATGACGTCTTACTCCCCTTTCGATTTTCTTGAGATCTGAATACCTCATTTCTCTCTTCTTTGCAGCCTCTTGTAATGCTGCTTTCACTAGCCTTCTTGCACTTCCCTGTATCACAGAAACCAACAAATTCTTCAGTTTTTGGCACCAATATGCAGATGAAATACCTATTATGAACCTCTATGATTCTAGTGTATAACTTGACGTTAGCAGAGTATAGAGGCGGCAATTTGACCCATTAATATATAAACAGGAAGATTCAACTAAAAGAAATACAAACGGGTCAAGCAGGCATTTTTAGGTAGCAGCAGAATGGGTTGGGTTAACCCACTAACGAATTGCATTGCCCTTTTTCTTATGTTAACAGGTAACTGATATATAGAATATAATTACATAAGAATATTATTTAAAACAATGATCTAACTTTATCAATAAAGCAAGTTAAGATTTTGTAATGTATATGATAACATGTAAAAACAATAATCAATAATATAGAATAAATGACTACATACATTTTTGCTGAAAAATGACACGTCAAATCATGCCTCATGTGGGGCTACAGTTTTCCTTCATCTTTGAGAAAGATGATACAATAATAAGCATTGGCTTGTAAAATGCCAACCGAATGTTGTCTTTAAGTGGAAATTGCATTTTCTCTACTTACGGTTGACATGTACTTGTTGAGCCATGGTCATAGTTTGATCTTGAGTCCCTCAAAACTCAGACCCAATCTACTCAAAGCACGGAACTCTTGAATTCACCAAGAATGGTCAAGCTCTCACTATCTCACACCTTTTCTTTCGACCTACTTTAGCAAGAAATATAAATCGAAGTTCCGTTTGGGAAAAACTAAACATCCTAACCTATATGGCTCTCAAGAAGTTAGTTAGCCCCCTCGTTACATACATGCTTAGGTTCTTTTTCTAACAGAAAATTAACCCATTTCTCTTCCTTTCAAGTACACCATCCACTTCGGACATTTTAACTCCTATAACAGACAATAAACTTACTCCTACAATCTTCCTTAAAACAGGAGTTCTACAACATCATAATCAAGGGAGTACGTGACATGTGCAACACTTATTCTATTGATCTGAGACTATGTTTTGTTGAAATTTCATATTCATGGGAAACTTTATGTTTATTCACAGGGTATGTGATGGAGAATTCATAGTAAGGATGATCCTTAGGAGATAAAGGTGGCTGCTATTGGTAGTGCATAAGGAATCTAAGTGAATGCAAGATAAAGACGTCCTAGATACACATTTAGTGGTTACAGTGATGGAAACTAATTTTCAAGGTTCATTGCGTTTTTACTTGGAAAAACGGTATTATGACATCTTAATTTACCAAGTGAAATGTGAAAATTTAAAGAATCTTAGAAAAATATATGAAAACTAAAACCATTAAATGTGTATTTAAGACCACCTATATGTCGCATACCAATTGGTTGCTTCTTTGAATCTTCAACCAAATTACTCCACCAATAGCAACCATCTTTATATCCACGATTCGACCACTGCTATGTTTTTTAACCGCTACAAGTGAACTTCAGGTTTCCATGATTTTGAAATTCCCACCCACATTAACTTATACCAGCAGAAATAAGTCTCATAGTCATGTGTTGGTTAGTATGATGGGGATCAAGTCTTGAATGTAATCACAAAAGTAGGAATCAACTTATCAGAGCATTATTTACAAAAAATAGTTTATTGATGGAAAGTTGTAATAGAAGTTCCAAATGTGGTTGATCTTCTATTGTAATAAGCATCTAAACATGTAGCTTTAAAGAATCTTAGAAAAATATATGAAAACTAAAACCATTAAATGTGTATTTAAGACCACCTATACGTCGCATACCAATTGGTTGCTTCTTTGAATCTTCAACCAAATTACTCCACCAATAGCAACCATCTTTATATCCACGATTCGACCACTGCTATGTTTTTTAACCGCTACAAGTGAACTTCAGGTTTCCATGATTTTGAAATTCCCACCCACATTAACTTATACCAGCAGAAATAAGTCTCATAGTCATGTGTTGGTTAGTATGATGGGGATCAAGTCTTGAATGTAATCACAAAAGTAGGAATCAACTTATCAGAGGATTATTTACAAAAAATAGTTTATTGATGGAAAGTTGTAATAGAAGTTCCAAATGTGGTTGATCTTCTATTGTAATAAGCATCTAAACATGTAGCTGGGATTTAAAATTTGGCAAATGATATCTATTATGGTGTTCAGTTTTCCTCCACAAAACTCACTACATTGTTTTACGTTTCGTGCTAAGAAAATAAATTGAAACAAAACGCAAACATCTCCCAACGACTCATTCAATTGGCTCATGATAGATTGGTATAACAGCCAACATGGGTGACCCACACTTTGATGTGTTAATTTTCAGTTTATGAGTAAACAGACCAACTTGGGTCATTATCTATTCACAATTGGTCAGATTAGTAAAACTGACTTAGCTCAACCAGGCTGACTAGTTTAAATTTCCCTGAAGTATAGTTTATGTAACCAAACTTCACATCAATCATTTATGAAATAGAAAATGGACAAAGCCGGTACTGACAAGCCAATACAATCTAACCCGACCCACTTTGGCCAGTCCTTAAATTTTATCTAGTTGGACCCTAAATAGTGTGGACCACTTCACCCACGACCCCACCCGGCAATTTTTCCACTTACATAAAAAAACAAATAGGTAGCACTAATTTCCAAAACAAGTGAGTGATACAGATGGAAATCTATTATAACCTAATAAATAAAAGAAAAAGAAAAAAAGAGTTTGTTGTAAAGGCTACACATAAATACAAAAATAGATAGATGACAAATTTAATGAAGAAAGATGCTTACATTATTAGGATGATTTTGCACTATATCAACAGCTTCCTGATTGCTAAGGTGCTCCCAAAGTCCATCAGATGCCAATATGAGAAAGCGGTCTTCTGGTTGAATCTCATGCATAGATACAGATGGGTCTGCACTCAATATTGGCCTTCGAATGGGCTCACGAAGCCGAAATTTTGCAACTAAGGGTTCCCTGTTAAATTCTGCTTTTTTAAGGTATACATCACCTATAGATCTAGATATCTGCAACACAATTTCAAAAATATAGAAGCCCGTGTTATAACGAAAATTGTCATGTAAACAACTTGATAACATCATTTCGAAAATTTTAATGTAAAAGAAAGTGATGATCTTTGTTTTAAAAAAATACAGCTAGCTCCTCCAAGGCGCTTATGATCCTAGAAACCGCAGAACGAGGTAAAGGCGCTAGCCTTGTGTATGTGTAAGGAACCAGAAATTCATAACATATTAACTGATTAGTTCCAGAAAATATTTTCTACCTTAGTAATCCTTAAACACCCAAAAACAAGATAATAAAAGAAATACACACAATTTAATAATATAAAAAGAAACAAAATATTATATGTCAACAAAAGTGTCAACTTGGGCAAAAAGTGACTGCCTCAGGTTGCTTGACGATAATGCCGCTTCTTATCCTTTAAAGCTGACATCCAAAACATATCTGATGCCTAGTGCCTCAGGCCGTCATTATTAAACCAAGGTGATTATATAATGCACAAATGTTGCAGTGATAAAAAAAAGCAAATATTATGATGGGGTGTACTAATGGGGATTATAAATGACAGTGTTTAGTATTAATGACAAATGAGGATTACAGTTCAGAAGTCAAAGAAAACCAAATTGGAGATACAAAAAGTGAAGAAAGAAATATTGAGAAGAGAACATTAGTCAACAGATTCATACATTTAGCATAGTAGGTAAAGGTGACAATTACAACCCGTTCCTTACTAATGGATCAGTGAGGTTGTGTTTCATCTCAGTATATCAAAAGGGTTAAACCTAAAAAACAACTAGCTCCAAGAGAAGTGGTCAAATGGATCAAACAGTTTAACAAATGGTCAGAGTTTGTTTTTAACGAATGCAACTATCTAAATTGCCTTATTCAAGTGTGCAGATTCTTACTGAAATAATACTGTTTTCGTAATCATAGATAACACATTAATTATCTATCAAAAACAAATAAAATGAATAAAGAGTATAAGTAGGTCAATCCAACCAGGCCCATTTCAAACCTCCCCAACCTCTTTTGACCGATGAGTTAGGCTTTGCTCAAAATGTTGGTACCATCTTAAGTCTACGAGTACCTAGCTCGAATGCCACTTTGCATATTGCTCAAGTGGGTGGAAAATGTTTCATCTTATGGATGTGGTATGTGAATAACCAATGTCTTTTCAAGTCTAAGTAGTCAATCAGTACAAAAGTCAACTCCCTCAGAATAACCTTTTGCTTGATCCTAAATGCCAATAACATATTATCATTTACATTCTTTTCAATCTGGCTTCTGGCTTAGACAAGTATTGAAACTCGCTCCTGATAAGCAAAAAGTTCTAAGTTTGAATCAACATTTGTGTATAGCCAATGGAACACGTACAACAAACAATTCACCCTATTAGGTGTGGTTTTGTCAAACATGAGACATATAAACACATTATTGGACCTAGTGTGTTAACATAAACATGAACTTAGACAGCAAGATCAATACCTGTATGAGGCCCTTCACACGCCACACGTTATGTTTCAAAACTACAATTTGAGGATCATCAGGATGCAAACTATGAAGTTCTTGCCTAACAGACTCTATGCTTGCATTATGTTCCATCGACAATTGAATTGCAATAATCTCCCCAGTAGCCTTAACCGCCCTCCCCAAAACAGCACGTGAATCACCAGCATTTGCAATGTAAAGAGTCCCATTACAAATTACACTAACTAAACAACAAGATCCAACAGCAGCCAATTGCGGTTTCACCGTCCATTGTCTTGCAACAATCGACAAAAACCCTTCTTCTGTTGCTTGAAATGCCTTTTGTATAACCTCCAACGACATAGTCTGCTGTTCTGTACTAAACCCTACAAAATCAGAAAACCACAATTCAGATCATGAAATTCATATCAAATTTAACAGGATAACAACTGGTTGTTAAACACAGGTTCAATTGACTCACTTTTAAGATTCTGAAAAATATTATCATTGATATAACGCGAGGTTTCTGGCCCACCATGACCATCATAAACTCCAATAAACGTCCCGTATGGACCCGAATCAAGATAGCTCAAAGGACCTGATTCAATCTGACTTTGATCCTCAAGCAACATATTGGCTTGAACCACTGCCATTGAGAACTCGCCGGCCAAGTGTTGACCGATATCTTTATACCACAGAAGACCATCCTGCCGGCCGGTTGCATCAGAACCCGAATAAGAAAACTGGTCTGATGGTAGCCAACAGGCCTTTAGAAAGTTTATCAATGTTGATAACATCCCTCATCTCAATTCTCACCACAGCTTACAACCAAATTCTCAACATCCACAACTGGATGCAAAGAACACTATACAAAACTAAATCTCCACACAAGCTACAATCTTTTTGATCCCCAAATTCCTGCATACCATAAACAATCAGAACCTATATTCAAAAACAGTACGAATCAACAAAACATCCTACACTGAAATAAGAAAACGAAGCTTTAAATCATATGTTCATAGCCTAATTAAGGTAGATCTTCAAAAGGGTATGCAAAATTAAAGGTCAAACAAGGTCAATCAAACAAGCAACACCTAAAGAAAAAAGATTGAAGACCTACAGTTGAAATTAGGGTTTATTTCCAATGTATGCTTTCTGGTAAGCTACTGAATCAATCAATGAAAAGATGGAGATCCGAAAGAGATTAGAGCAAACCCATGTGGGTTTGGATGAGTTAGATCTGTAGATCCAAAAAAAATCGAACCTTTGAACATAAATATATGAATCTGTATGTATATCTTTCTGGGATGCTTTCTTGTTAGAAGATTGAATATGGAGAGAGAAAGAGTGCAAGAAGAAATGGGAAGATAAAGATACCTGAAGAGAGTGAAGAGAAGGGTTTTCTTTATATTTTTTATTATTTACACTTTTTTCTTCAAATCAAACAATCAGTGTCTTTCGGTGGTTTTGTGTTGGAGCGTCGATTCGTGAGAGATTCGTGAGAGATTCGAGATCATATTTATAAAATATGAAATGAGCTGAGATTTAGTTTAAAAAAAGGCTCATTTAATCATCGAATAGAGCCCGAGTTTCACGTATCAAACTAGTTTTAACGAGCTTTTAATTTTTATTTAATTTATAAAATATTATATAAATAATATTTATTATATGTAAAGTTATGATAAAAAATAATATAAAATAAGTATATTAAATATAAAATATATAATTATACATATATATCAAAATTAAATATAAAAATCTTGAAAACAATATTTAAGTAAATACACAAGCCGAGTCTAATTAGAGCTTAAGTTTGAAAAAGTATTTATTGAGTCAAGCTTGAGTTTGAAAAAGTATTTATTGAGTCAAGTTTGAGCTTGAAAAAGTATTTGTTGAGCCAAGTTCGAGCTTTAAAATAAAGTTTGAAACGAATGAAGCTTGAGCTCTAGCTTTTCTAAATCATCAAGAGCCGAGCTCGAGCCTATATAAGCTTGGGCTCGGCCCTGTTCACTTGCACCCCTAGTTTTGTGAGAGTAAAAGGAACGAAAGTTACAAGACCAACAATCATAGATGTATGGAAGCCAGCAAATGCAAACGGGTTTTTGTAGGCTCTACAAACTCGGTTATTTTGTAGTTTAGTAAGATAATAATAGGGGTTGTAATAAAAACTTTTGTCATGGTATAGAACCATTATAGGAGTGGGGTGCTTGTATTTTGTAGTGATAAATAGATATCAGTTAATTGTTGTTGTCATCTTAACCTAATATTATGGGTTCAAGGTCGTTGGGATGACAATTTATCTCAAATTATGTAGTTTTGTAGTGTTGCAAACGAATCAAACGTTTAACAAACAGTCCGTGAATCATTTGACGAGAAGTTTGTTTATGTTCGTTCGTTTAATTAATAAGTGAACACGAACAAGAAATTTCAGTTCGTTTAGCTAAACGAATGAACATGAACAGATGATGCGTCCATTCATTTATACTCGTGTACGTTTGTTTATGTTCATTCACTTAAAAGTTTGGTTTATGATAATTATTGTAAGTATTATTTATATTTGGTGAATTTTGTGTAATGTTTGTGATTGTATTATAGAATGAATATATGACCGTTTATATTTATTGTTTTTGGGAACTTTTTGTTTGAGTTTATTTTATGTTTATGAACATTTGTTTGTGTTCGTTTGTCCATGTTTGTTTTTCTTTACGTTCAGTAAAATTTCGTGAACAATTTATAAACATGTTTATCTCTTCAATGAACGAACATAAACAGTTCATTCGGTATGTGTTCGTGAATAGCAATGAAATTTTATTTTCTTAATAAACGAACAAGAACAAGGCTTTGTTCATGTTCGTTCGGTTCATTTGAAACCGTTATTGTTTATTTTGTTCTAGATAGTGTGTATGTTACAGTTTAAAATTAAATTAAAACTTTATAATTTTTTTGTAGATTTAGGTTTTGTTTACGATGGATACAAGCCAAATTAGCTAAATGGATTTTATTTGGATTGATAAGGCATATTCGAAGGTTGACATGCTTTAGTTTTTTTTATTTATATTATTTTAAATATGTTTACTGTTATATTATTTTTTAAATAAAATAGAGAAAATTGCAAAGTTAGTCCCTCTGGTTTGATCAGATTGCACGTTTAGTCCTAGGAAGGAAAAAATGCAAATTTAATCCAAACTTTTAGTCCAAACTATTAGTGTTCCATTAGTTTTAACGAAAATAGTCGTCAGTGTTATGTTGTAACACCCGGAAATTTAAGAAAAGACAATAAAAGAATAATAACGGTAACAAATGCAAATTTAACCCAAGATGGAGGATTAAAGGTGTAAAAAGGACAAAAGGTACAGAGAGTGGGCGTTAAAAGAGGGCATGGCCGCCCATTCCCCCCTATCACGCCCTTTTCAGACGAAATTTCAGAGAGAGGAGGAGTACTGTCGGGACTTGAAGAAGAACAAGGAGAAGGCCGGATTCA
>BJCM01176165.1:0-17150 GCA_018326385.1 Flaveria bidentis
TTCAGAAGTTGTCATAACAGCTGAAGAAGTTCTCTTCAGTAGTTGTGATGGTTTACTTTTAGTAGTTTTTACTTCTTCAGTAGATTGTAATCAGTAGTTTAGTATAATGTAAAACATCTGAAGTCTTACACTTCAGATGTTGTAGTTTCAGTAGTTATAGAATTAGCTGGTACTTAAGCTTTTATTGTAAGATGTCCTCAGTTGTTGTGGACATCTTCAGTAGTTTCAGTTATTTTCAGTTGTTTGTATAATCTGTTAGATGTCACTATCAGGTGACATCTGTTGACGTCACATTTCTCTATAAAAGGAATGTTGACCTAATTTGTACACCCCGAAGCTTATGAATGAATGAAAACATTATCTTTTGCAGAAAACTTTCTCTCTCTATAACCGTCACTGCTTGATTGAATATTCATCTTATTCTTGCTTAAATTTTGTCTAATTCTAATACTATTCTGCTGCAAAACATAACCTAATTGATCAAACTAGATCTTAGATCCTTAAACTTGTGTAGAGGTTTCAGGTTGGGAGGTGGTGATTGGAGCATGTGGTAGTGATGGTGTTTGAGTGAGGGGTAAGTTGAGAAAACCATCACTAGTTACCTTAGATGCTAGTTCCAGAATTTCATTTGTGATAACTAGATCATCGGATAGAGAAAATAACCATTCCTAGCCTCTATCTTAGCTTTGGAAGTTTGAAGAGATTCTTTCGAGGCCTTGACTTGAGCTTCGGGAGTTTGTGGGATTGCATTATTTGTCCCAACTGTTTTTGTTGTTAGGCCATAAATCCCCATATCCCCTTTGAAATCAATATTGGGTTCAATGTAGACCTTAGGTTAACCAACTTCTTAGAGAATAGTAGAAGGTGCATTCAACCTTTGAAGCTCTTTAGCTCCAATATATGCTACAACAACATCTAAACTCGACTGTTCAATGGAAGATCTTATTAGGAACTTGGAAAAAAATTTGTTTAGATCTTTGAGCATTCTTGGGTCCACTTGAAGAATGATTAAAGGAGGCTTAGGGAATACGGTTGCTTGTTGAGAAGGATATCTTGAAGATAATGTAGAAAGAGATTTACTTTGAGGTTCCTCATGTGCTTGTCTCTAAACAATCTCCCTCTTTTTGGTAGCATCATCTTGAGAGCTTGATGAGCTAGAGGAAGAGCTTAGAGAGACTTGAATTAGTATATGCCTAATAGATCTCTTTGTTTTTTTCTCAGCTAGTTTGGCCTTGAGACTCTCAATCTCAAGTTGTTGAGTGGCAAACCTATCCTTTAAAGTCTTAACCCTGGTTCCAAGATTTGAGTTGCAGACTTCCTAATCTTCTTTTGAAGAATCATGGGGAGATGAGGTTACATACCTGATATGTTCATCCTCACCACCAGATATGGTTTCTTGGCACCCTAGTTTCCCTTGCCTAATGATGTTTCTTTTAGAGTCATCAACGGGCACGATTGCCATAGATTAAGTCTTAGAGATGTTACCACTATCTTGAGGATCCAATGAGACTTCTTCAGTAGTAGCAGTTGAATCTACATGAGTCCCTTCCACATTAGTAGGACTCACCTCAGTTGGGGCTTATTGATAGGGGCTAGAGATTAGTGGTTTCTCTAGGCTTAGTTGATCCTTAGAATAGGTGTTATGGATCAACCTCATGGATTTAAAGTGATATAATCTCCCTATCAGTTCCTATAAGCAGGTCAGTAAAAGATATAGAGGTTAAGCCTAATGATCCAGGACCTTGATCAATGTTTAATGCATTAAGCCTATGATAAGGTTGTCCCTTTTTGGCTACTCAAGAGAGTATAGTGACTCATCCTAAGGGATTTCCGCTTAGGTTTTGGGGTTCATAGGATTGAGACTGAGGAGACTCAATACCCATATTGAGGTCAATTATTAAGGAAGGTAGAACCTCAGACTGAATGGGAGCCCATGATTCCACTCTAGGCTTTTTGGATTGAAAAGGGGGAACTTTTTGAATAAGAGGAGATTCAACAAGGGTTTTTTTAGATCTTCTCTAATAGGTAATATTGATGGGGTGAGAAGGTAGATTTGGCATTTTGGGGGTCATTGCTGGTGTGGGTTCATCACCTGTAGGGTTAACATGGACGTCACCAGAAGCTATGAGCTCAATCATACCTGGATGAAGTGCAGTGTGTGTTCCAGTGAAGTTGGTTGAAATCCTCTTCAGCAATTTGAAGATGGCTGGCCTCATGTGAGGGACAGGTAGAGCAGCTGCACAAACAAGCTTGCTCTGGTCCAGCTCACAGTTGATGATGTGCTAAATAAACCAAGGATACATGTAACATGTTTCCCTTTAAAAGTTCCCCATTACATTGGTTAGCACTAACCTTGAATAGTTGAAATGGAGGCCTTTTACTAACCCATGAACTAAGCATCCTATTTTATATGGGATTTGATCCCATCCCCAGACTTGTTTGACAAGCAGTGACGGACTATATGAAGCAGGAACTTGCAGTTGTAGGAAAAGTTAAACATGTACATAGTTGACCTGCTCACATCACTGCCATATCCTATTTGGGTATATGTGTCTTCCAGGTCTGCTTTAGGGAACTCTGTAGATGAGCCTTATTTGTTCAGATATGACCAATTCCTGACCACATATGCTCGTCCTAAGAACCCTAACTCCGTTTAAGGTTACGATATGTTTATTTCCCCAAAATTCTGCCATGTGGTTCAATGAATAGTGGGGTTGATGGTTAGGGCAATGAAGTAGGTGGATTGGATAAGGAAGGAGATGATTAAAGAAAAGTCAGCATCCTTGGAATAGTCAAGGAGTGTGACTTGGTTTTGTTGAGGGATTAATGCCATTTTTGAGAAAAATTTCAGAGAAATGAGCTTGAATTTGTGTAAATTGAAGATGAAGGAAGCTTTGGGCAGTAAAATTGGTAATAAGATTAAGTGAGTGGGTCGAAAGTATTTAAATGGGTGAAAATGGCGGGTGGATAAGGTGAAGTGATAGTTTGGGGTATGATGTGACAAGGGCGTTAAGATAACATCTATTTAAAAAATTCCAACATCATTAAGAAAATCCTTAGCTTTTTACAGAGTGGGGCCCAAAATATCTACGTTACACAGTAAAGCTTTCTTCCAAGTATAAAACATTTTCGAAGGTAATCTTCTTCCAAAGCCAATCTTACTTCCAAAGGTAAATTTATCTGATTTACTTCCGAGAGTAAGAAGGTCTACTGAGTGAATAAGTTTATCAAGTTTCAAAAGTTGATCTAATAGGATATCAAAAGGTTCATCTGAGACTTAAAACTCTTCCGAATGAAAGGTTTCCCTTGGAGGAATTTGCTTCAAAAAATCTATATCACATCTTCCGAGGGTTAATTCCTCTTCGAAAGAATTTTATACTTAGTCAAATTTTTAAGAAAAACCTTTTGTAATAGGGCTTAGATTGTATTGACAAAGACAAGATACATTTTGAAAAAGTTTTCAAATGAGATAGAATAATCAATGTTTATCATCCTAATAGCTATAATAAGATACTTGAATCTTTGTTTATCAAATGCTTTGGTGAATAAATCAGCATATTGTTTATTTGAATCAACTTTGATTAGTTTAATTAGATTTTTCTTATGAATATCTCTAATGAAATGATACCTGATGTCAATGTGCTTTGTCTTGGAATGATTGACTGGATTTTCTACAACGGAGATAGCACTTTTGTTGTCAATGTGAATAGGAATACTCATGAAGTTGAATCCATAGTCTATCATTTGGCTTTGAATCCACAACAGCTAAACACAACAACTAGCAAAAACAATGTATTCAGCTTCAGGAGTAGATGTTGAAACACAATATTGCTTTTTGCATTGCCATATGATGATCCTTCCACCAAGAAATTGTCATCCTCATGATGTTGATTTCTTGTTAATATTGCAGCCACCATAGTCACTATCAGAATAGCCATAGATATTGAAATTGTTGTTCCTTGGATACTAGAGACCTAGTTTAGGTGCTCCTTTAAGGTATCTAAGGATTCTTATGGTAGCAACTAGGTGAGATACATTTGAAGCATCCTGATATCTTGCACAGATGCAAGTTGCAAACATGATATCAAGTCTACTTGCTATGAGATACATCAGAGAACCAATGATTGCCCTATACTCATATTGATCAGTATCCTCCCCCTCAAAGTCATGATAAAGATTATGATTTCTAGGTATAGGTGTCTTAGCTAGCTTAAAATCTTTAATATCAAATCTTTCTGAAATCTCAGATTAATATTTAGAATGATTGATAAAGAACCCTTCCTTCATTTTTTTACCTGAATTCTAATGAAAAAGTCCATTGTTTTGATGGAACTCATCTCAAATTTATTCTTCATGATGCTCTCAAAGTCTTTGCACATTTGGTCACTTGAGGAACCAAATTTAATGTCATCGACGTAGACTTGTACGAGCAAGATGTCTTTTCCAGACTTTCTTATGAATAAAGATTTGTTAATGGTACCTCTGGTGTAACCCTTCTTCAGGAGAAATTGAGACAGAGTCTCATACCATAGCCTAAGTGCTTGGTGCAACCCATAGAGAGCTTTGTCCAATTTGCACACATAGTTAGGGTGTTATGGGTCTTCAAATCCTAGAGGTTGGCATACATAGACTTCCCTATCTATATTTCCATATAGAAAGGCACACTTGATATCAAGTTGGTAGATAGTAAAATTCTTGGATGCAGCATAAGCAAGAAAGATTCTCACTACCTGAAGTCTTGCAACGGGTGCAAAGACATCAATGAAATCAATTCCCTCCTCTTGAGTGTAACCTTGAACTACCAGTATTGCGTTGTTCTTGATAATAAAGCCTCTATAAGTTCTCTTGTGCAAAGACATCAACGAAATAAATTCCCTCCTCTTGCGTTGTTCTTGACATCAATGAAATCAATTTCTCTTGATAAGAAGCATGAGTACAAGCAGACATTCCCATTGTGAGTTTGTCCCCTTGTTCTCACACCTTCAGAGATATCTCCAATGATGTTCTTAGCTGGATGAGTGTTGTGAATCCCATGCCTAGGGATCACATCCAGTTGCAAAGATAGATCTAAATTGGACATACTTTGCTCTTGACCTTGAACACTTGGACCGGCTGTTGTTTCATACTCATGTAATGAACACAAAATGATTGAATAAGAAACAACATCAGGATCAATTGGTGTTATGCATTGTCACCGAATGAGTTTTGAGGCTCACTAAGATGACAACTTGTTGAAGCTCCCCTATCTCTTAAGGTAGTTACGCTATTAGTTGATAATTATGGGAGCTTGATTTTCAGCGATTCTTGGAGAACTTGGATGAGGTCTAGGTAACTCAAACAATTGATCATCATTAGAATCACTTTGAGTACCTATTCTAGCTAAAACATTCTCACAAGAAGGTTTAGAATAGTTTGGAAACTAGTATAAATAAAAAATATGATTAGGTCCATTCCCCCTGACATAAGGAGTAAGCTTATTGACAAGAATGTTGGATGATTCCTCAAATTGCTGATTTTTAATGTTATAAACTCTATAGGAAATAAAGTTGGAGGAATATCCAACAAAGATGGCATCATTTGAATTTTCAGCAAATTTTGCCAAATTTTCCTTCGTGTTAAGTATGGTACACCTGCTGCCAAAGGACCAAAGAAAGCCAATGAATGATGGCCTCTTGTTCCATAGCTCATAAGGGGTTTTTCCATTTGCCTTAACTACAAGAACTCCTTTCTTCACATAGCATGCAGTGTTGACTGCCTCTGCCTAGAATGTTAGAGGCAGCTTTGAATCAGCTAACATAGTTCCAGTAGCCTCAATAAGTGTCCTATTTCTCCTCTCAGCAACAACATTTTGTTGAGGAGTTATAGGCGCACTATATTGTCTGGCAATCCCTTTTGAGTTACATAATGAATCAATAACTTGATTCTTAAACTCAGTCCCTTGATCACTTCTAATTATTTTAACCTTGTGATCAATTTGATTTTCTATTTTAAGGATAAATGATTTTAAAGTTTTAGTTGTTTCATCTTTAGTTCTAAAAAAGAATACCCATGTGAATCTAGTAAAATCAATAACAATCATAAGACAATATGATTTCCTTCCAATGCTCATTATACTTGTGAG
The DNA here is from genome assembly GCA_018326385.1 of Flaveria bidentis. Taxonomy (NCBI): domain Eukaryota; kingdom Viridiplantae; phylum Streptophyta; class Magnoliopsida; order Asterales; family Asteraceae; genus Flaveria; species Flaveria bidentis. Next base: position 6,122 of record BJCM01176165.1, read on the forward strand.
ACCAAATAGATCCATGTGCAATAAGTATAATGGTGTGGTGATAGAGTTAACTACTTTGGATTTATGTGATGCTCTATGTTACTTTCCTTTTAGACATGCAATACAGTTATCTTTGCAGAAAAAATTCTTTTTAGGCAAACCATGTACCAAATTATTTTTAACCAATTTATTCATGGTTTTAAAATTGACATGACACATTCGTTTATGCCACAAAGTTGGCTCATCACAATCAAGTTTGGAAAGAAAGCATGATACTTAACCTAATGGGAAAGCATTGTTCCTATCCAACTTGTACATATCCCCTTTCCTGTGAAAAGCATTTGGTGCTTTTGATCACAAAACTGAAAAACACTTAACAAACTGTGTTCAAGCTATTTGACAAAGTATACTTTTTCGACTCTTAACTTGTCGTTGAACACACTTCCTCTACCAAAAATGTAACCTCCAGCCTCACCTCCAACTTCAACAGGACCTCCATCAAAATATTAAATTGTCGAAGAAAAGATCTTTTCCCAGTCATGTGCCTGGAGCATCCACTGTCTACAATCCACACATTGTTTTTCTTGTCATATGGATGACCTTACATATAGGTGAAAAAGTTAGTTTTTATTATAAACCCAAGCCTTATTGGTCTTGGGCTTTTCTAATGATAAGGATTTAATTGAACCAAAATGTATGCATGGGGTTCAATAGATGTCTGAAAAGAAGAAGTTTGGGCTGCAACATCTTCTTTGATGTTCCATTCCATCTCTTGGTTGATCAATGTAGATGAGCTTGTTGAAGCTTGAGCAGCATGGAATTCTTCCGAAGTTTCTCTTTTCTCAGAAGTAGCCTTCACCACCTTTTCTTTTGATGTAGCCTTTTTCTCAGAATGTTTCAAAGGAACTCTCTTGTTCTTTTGAATTTTCTTGGCTTCCGAAGCTATTTTTCCTTCGGAAGAATGAGTTTCTTCCGAAAGCAACTTTGCTTCAGCAACAAGCTTTCCCTTCTTCATCACTTGGACCATGTGATAAGCTCCAAATGTGAAACCCTCATTGACTCTTTCTTTCTTAACATTATTTGCATAATGTGTGCTTGCACGATTTTAATAACAATCTTTGGTCATATGGTTTTGCAAACCACACATTATGCATGCAATGTTAATCTTTTAGGAACTTAAGGACTGAGTCTTATAGCTAGGCTTGAGCCTCAGTCAATTTGGAGATTAAATCTTTGATTTGAGTCTTAAAGTTGGTATGTTCATGTCTTAACAAGGACACAGTTTTCTTTAACTCTTTAATTTTCTTTTGATAGTCAGATTCAACCCATTTAAAATCAGATTTTAGGATATTTCAAGAATAAATATTAGATTTAATTTCCATATTATAGTCCTGATACAATTTAACTTTAGCTATGCAAGCTGAGTACAGAGGTGTTGAAATACCTTGTTGTCATCAGTTCCAACCATCAATGCTTGAGCAGGAGTCAATTCCTGTACCATGAAGCTCTAGTCAACTTCTTGAGCTACAACAACTGTATGTTGTTAAGTTGACTTCCTAGTGGCTTTAGGTGTAGTGGGATGTGTGGAGGCTTGAGAAGTTCCCAGATTTGATTTGGGAGCCTTGCATTCCCTTGCAAAGTGACCAAGTTGTTTATAGTTGTAACATTTGGCTTCTGTCTTCTCAAAACCAAACTTGTTAGTTGGGTTTTGGGAAAACTACCTTTCAGTTCTCTTGAAAAACTTCTTTGCCCTATAAGTTAATAGAGCCATCTGTTGGACAATATCCATGTACTTGATATCATCTGGGCTAAAACATTCTAGATCATCAAAACAAATCTAAAAATCACTAGAATGCCTATTTCCTGAGACAAAAGCACAACTGTCTTGGAAGGGACTTGGTTGAGCCTGTTGAGACATTGGAGTCTCAGGGAATGTGATGTATGGCTCATTAGAACAAGATGGCTGCTAGGAGTAAGTCAAGTACTACTATGGTTTGGGGGTCTTGAGCCTTCAGCAACCATTAAAGCATTGCTAGCAGGAAGGCTTGAGAGTCTGCTCACCTGGTGGCCTCTCTTGTTTTCCGTCTTCACACGGTATCCATCAAGAATTCCATATAGTTCAGTCATGGTGAGGGCATTTAGGTTTTTTGTCCTCTTGATAGAGACACAATAGAAAGTTCACTCATTTAGGAGTGCACTCATGAATTTTCTTAAGAGGTCTCATAATTCAAGAGTTATTCTCACAGACTGAACGGAAGAGATAAGATCCATATACATAAAGTATTGCTGGCTAAGGGTCTTTCCAGCAATATAAGTGAAATTCTCTAGTTGTTGCTTCAATGATACTTTCTTGGAGTCATTCGAGCTGGAGTACCTGAGTCAAGGCATCAAACAGTTCTTTGGCTGACTTGCAATACTCAAAACCCACCATGACAGAGTTGGGTATTGAGTCATAAGAATAGTCATAGCTTTACTATCAATGTCCAACCTTTTGTGTTCTTCATCAGAGTAATCTTCTACCACCTTCTCTATCATAACACCATTTCCACCCAGTGCTAAAACCTTTGGTTTGTAGGGACTATTGGTGATAGACTTCCACATTCTGTTGTCTTGGTATATGATGAAACCTTCAATACATCTGCTCCATGATCTGAAGTTTTCAGGGGTGATGATAGGTGCTTTAGTCATCATCCCCATATCACATTTAGATTTTTGGTTGAGGGCCATTTTAAGTGTGGTGAAAGAATGAGTGAAGAAAAGTTTGATTTGGATGGTAAGATTTCACAATCAATAGCCTAAGAAGCTCTAATACCAATTGAAGGATAAGTTTTGGTCACTCAACACTAATGTTGTCTCTCAAAATCACTAAATCACACTCGATTAGATGATAAAAAATCCCTCAAAGAGTTGATGATAATATAAGACTCTTACATATATTACTTCTTAACTCAATGTATTACAAGAATCTTACAACATGTTACATGAGTTACAATGAGAAACTATATATACTACTACCTATAGCCGGATATACTTTGATACCAGCTAGAAACCTATGAGTAAAGAAAATACTACATTGCTAAAGGTAAGGTAACTTAGATAAAATACTATCTTAGATTTGGTAGTCATGACATGTCTATGACTTACCTTTTGTCACAAACTAAAGTTAGTTATTGTACTAATGATAAAAAATAAATAGTAGAATAAAGTATGGTCAACTACATGGGAGTGGGAAAAGCACCATGCAGTATCTTAGAGATTTGCAGCAGAGTGTCAGAAGTACCATGCTTATGTTCACTCATAGTAGGTTCTTCCGAAGGATAATTGGCTTCGGAAGAACAAGTTCTTCCGAAGCCACTTATACTTCAGAAGAGGCAACTTCTTCCAAGGCTTGAGACATTCTTCAAGCCTTCATACTTTGAAAGTCTTTGTCTTGATTTCTTCCAAGTGTTGGACTTCCGAATAAGGAAGACTTTTTCTTCGGAAGTTGGAGTTCCTCTTCAGAAGTTCTTTCAGACTAAACCTCCTGAAGCAGTTATTTGCCTTCAGAAGTCCTTCATCAGTTGCACCAAAATTGTCTAAGTGTTAGTTTTTGTTGCACCAACATTACTTGATCCAACACTTCACTCTCCGATTCATCTTCTTTATCATCCTTATTTTCTTCAGCTTTAGAATCAAACAAACCTTGAGGAACATCTTCTATCAAATCACTAGCATCAACTTGTTCATCCTCGGTCAAGTGAAAATAATCTTCATATATGTTCACCTCATCTCTTGCTATTGCCCTCATATAATCAAACATTGGTAAATTCTAAGCACCAGTAATGATAGCAAGTCTTTTATAAACTATTTTAGGAATATGCTCCAACTTCAGTCTTTCATCGCTCACACCATAAGCATGTAAATCTGGGTAATCATCATTTATGATCATTTGAATGACCTAGGATACATCAACTACTTATTCATTATCCCTTTCTCCAGATTAAACACAAACCCATTCATGATCCATTTTGCCATGTTAAATATTCTATTTGTGGTTACTACAACTATAGAAGATGCAATATCTACAGGAAATGACTCCCATCCTACACTCCTCTTAGACATGCAATGTTGGAAGATATAACATAAGAGTTTCTAGCGATTATACACTCTAGCTCTGAAGAATTGCTTCTTTGAAAAATGATCAGCATGACCCATAGCCGTGAATGTATCTCTACACTCATTGAAGGTAAGCTCAGCTAAATCTTGAGCATCATTGTCACCCAATCTTATAGCATCTCTGATTGACTATTCAGAGACCTCAATCATCCTATACTCAGTGATAAATCCTCTAACAAATTTTCTTCCCTCTTCTTATCTATCCACTTCATCTGTTCTCCAAAATTTTTTGATCAAACGAGCACATATAACTACTCGAGCACACATGGCATATACATACTTAGTCCTCAACAGGAATCTAATAATCTCCTCATATCCAACAACATTACGTACATCTTCATTTAGAAAAACTTCTACGTTATGCTTCAGCTCAAACTTTAGATCAACCATCTATGGACACAAAACAAGTATAAGTATACATGAATTACAATGATTTAAATCACATTATTTCTTATCAATTTTGAACCAATAACACTTAGAAAATTTTCTAAATGTTTTGTACACTAAGAACATAATATATACTAGTTACAAATTTGAATTAAATTTTTTTAGATTAAAACCAAGTAAAACACCATGAAATATTCACATTTATTAATTTTCAATTAAATTAACAGATTTTAAATTTGGAAAACTTAATCAATTTCACTCTACATGCGCAGAGCACATTCAAAATTAAGTTCAAATGATTTAAAGAGTATTAAATCATGGAAAATCTTTTCAAAATCAGTTGATTATATGAATTATGATGATTTACATATTTATTTTGATTAAAAAAAATTAAATTTCACTGTTTAATTCTTATTCACAATGGTCGACTGATAAACACAGTATCATCAAGAACACTTGATGATGAATTCAGGTTTTTTCTATCAAATCTAATCGAAAACATGTATTAACAACAAATTATGTTCAATTTTAGTTATTGTTACACATTTAAACCATAGTTTTCGATTTTTAAACCCCTTAGTGTTTGAATGCCCAAATAGAGTCCGAATGCATGATCAATGTTCAAATCATGAGATGAAATATGATCTTATACATTCAAAATGATATTTGGATTCATTGATTTTACCTATTTATCACAAGAATTAATAGGAAATCAATCAAATACTAAGTGAATGAATGTATTAGGTGCGGACTGAGAGCAACAAAGAGACAGAGTGAGTGTAAGTGTGAAAATAAAGAAATCTATCAAGTGTTGAATATATATATATATATATATATATATATATATATATATATATAAGTGCAAAATCTATTAGGCGCATGACTACTGTGATGGCGTATGGCACTGTTGAGACACATGAGACTTAGATGCATGAGCACACATAGCCATATTTCAATTAAAATTCTCAAATGCATGAGCATTGTCCAAGTGCTTGGACACTATTTAGGCATATGGCTTAGATAGAAACACCTAACACTTGGACATTTTCATGAACCCTCAATCAACATGAGAACTGTTTAGGCGCATAAATCTTACAAAACATCAAAGCTTGAAATATTTTTAACATTGAAAAGTCTGGTACTATTCAGGCGTATGAGGTTGATTGGAAACACCCAACACTTGACTAATTTTTTAGCAACATGACAACTGTTGAGGCATGAGCTTGAACCAAATGCCTAACACTTGTACAAATTTCTAAAATTCATCATACTCCTAAACTAGGCTTTGAGCATTATTCAGGCGCATGAGAAACTTTCCATAAATGTAACACTTGCAAATATTCATAAACATTTGTTTGAACACTGTTTATGCACATTATCACAACAGTTTAGTCAAATTTTGACTATCATTCATCACAAATCATTTATAAATCAAATTTTCATTTTTTTAAAAATTAGTCAAGCATATTTTGACTTTTGGACTTTGAAAGTCAAATTTTGACATGATTTTTATTTTTCAAATTATCTCTTGTTATTTTATTCCCTATTTTATTTTTTTATAAAAAAATAATCTTGTTTGTAAGAAGCTTTTTCACTTATTCTAAAATCTTTTTAGTTCCATTTTTACATCATATCAAACACACTCATGGTTAAAAATTTTAGTTTCACCCTTTCCATCCAACTCACTTTATTTTGATTTTCTTAATCCCCTAAACTTTTAAGTTCACAAACTTAGATGTGTGTGGATAATGGCTAAAGTGATGAAGATTGTCCTCCCCTGCACTATGGCAGAAAGTGTCTTCTCCCCATCCATATTGACCTCTTAACAGGTCTTCTAGAATTCCAAAAGTTGATCCTTATAGAGAGGAAGATCAATGGTAAAGGAGGTGAAATAGTTGGACAAAGAAAGGAAATGATACACCTCTGAGAAACTTGGATCTTTCTCAGAGTCCAACAGAGCATCCTGATTGTGTTGCCTGTAAAGTTGCATGGAAAAAACTAGGTTATTTATGTGGTAAAGGTTGCCCATTTAAGAAAGATTAACGATAAAGGAAGATAAGAACAAAAGCGGTTTTGGGTGAATTTAGGTTAAGAAGAATTTGTAGGAGTAGAGGAAAGTGAAAGAGGGGGAACCATTGGGTATATTTATATGAAATGGATTTGAGACAAAGTTAATGAATGATGATAAACTTTGAAATCCGAATGTCGGTCCCACCTCTGAAAAAGTTCCCAAAAATTTAGTTTTCTTGGAAGTTGAAAATATTCCGAAGGTATTTTGTCTTCGGAAGTTTTGATAAAAAGCTTCCGAAAGCTAAAATGGTTTCGGGAGAAATTTCAAAGTAAAAATTTTTCTTCCGAAGCTTCCGAAGGTTCAAAGCTTCCGAAGGTATTTGTTTTGGATCACATAATTTTCTTCCGAAACTAAAGAGATATCTTCCAAAGTAAAAATTTATCAAAATTCTACGTAATATAAAAGATAAAATTTTAAATTATTTTTCTTTTAAAGTGAACAAGGGATTATGAAAATGATGAAATAGACAACTTAGGACACACAAATTTTAGAAATAATATGAATTAAGTTAAAAGAAAATTCTACTAAAAGTTAATCATCCTAATAGCTGGTATAAGATGTTTACATCGTTGTTCATCAAAAGTTTTGGTGAACAGATCAACATATTGTTCAATTGTGTTAACTTTAACTAGTTTGATTAATCTCTTTTCAAAGTTATCTCTAATAAGATGATACATGATGTTGTTAGGAGTTTCTTTGAATCCATAGCACTTGAGCACAACAGCTAGCAGCAGCAATGTATTCAGCTTCAGAAGATGATGTAGACTCATCAGATTGTTTCTTGCATTGCCAATGGACTATCCATCCACCAAGGAATTGACATCCCCAGAGATAGACTTTGTAGTCATGTTGCAGCCACCACAGTCACTATCTGTATATGCATACAAGTTGAAATAAGAATTCTTTGAATACCCAACGCCTAATGTAAAAGCACCTTTGAGATATCTTAGAATTCTCTTGAGAGTGACCAGGTGTGACGTCTTGGGGTTGACTAGACATCTTGCACAAATACATGTGGCAAACATGATATCAGGCCTGCTAGTTGTGAGATACATAAGAGACCCAATCATAGCCCTGTAAAGGTGTTTATCTACACACTCTCCCTCAAGATGAATTCCATAGGAGTGCTTTCTAGCTAAGGGTGTCTTATGAACCTTACAATCAGTCATGTTGAATCATGTAAGTATGTCTTGTACATACTTTGACTGACTTATGAAGATGCCACTGTCAACTTGTTTCACTTGAATTCCTAGAAAGTAATTGAGTTCACCCATTAGACTCATTTCAAAAAATGTTCTTCATCAGCTTCTCAAAGTCTTTGTAGAGCTTTGGATTGGTTGACACAAAGATAATGTCATCTACATACACTTGAACTAGTATTAAGTCATTCCATGTTCCTTTGATGAAAGGATTTCCATCTATAATATCCATTTTGTAACCATGATAATAGAGATACTGAGACAGAGTCTCATACGACTTCCTTGGAGCTTGGTGTAGCCTATATAGAGCTTTGTCAAGCTTGCACACATAATCAGGATGATAAAGATCTACAAATCTAGGTGGTTGTTTGACATACACCTCTTCGTCAATCATCCCATATAGAAAAGCAAACTTGACATTAAGTTAGTAGACCTTGAAATCCTTGGATGCAACAAAAGCTAGGAATATTCAAACACCTTCAAGTCTTGTTACAGAAGCAAAGACATTTGTGTAATCAATTCTTTCTTCTTGTGTGTACCCTTTGACAACTAGTCTTGCCTTGTTTTTGATGACAAGTCCTCTATCATCTTTCTTGTTTTCAAACACCCATTTGGTTCCTATGGTAGTCTTCCCTTGAGGAAGAGTGTTAGGACTCTAGAAAGATTGACATGTTGTCTTTATGTGTCTTTTTACTTTTTGTAATAGTATAGGGACTAGTTTGTAATTAGTTAGTTCCTTTGTTTCATTATAAATAGCTTAGACAGTTAGTTAGTAAAAGATAGAGTGAATGAACTACTGCTCATTACTTTGTAATTGTCTTTGCTTGATATTAATGAAACTGTGAATTTGTTTATATCTTGCTTGAATTCAATTACTTTGTTTGTGTTTTCTTTGAATTGTGTTCATATATCATCACAGATTAGGTCAATAGATCCTATCAATTGGCATCAGAGCTGTTGGTAGCTGTTATTTGAGTGATTTTGAAGTTTGTCGAACTTTGAAACTCAAAAAGCTTACTGAATCTGTGATTGATAGACAATTCAAATGAAAACTTGTGGATTTCAGATGTGTTTCATCATCAGAAACATGTTTGAACCACAATTAGCAGTTGAATTCATCAAATTTGAGATAATTTGGTGAATTTGTGTTCGAAAAGTTCATTGCTTTTTCGAATTGAAAATTGCAAATTAATTGATTTGTTGTTGATATTGATAAAAATTGATTTCACAAGAATGAATATCAGCATAAAACTCATCTAATTAGAAAGTTTAAATCCAATTCATCAACTTTTGAAGATTTTCAGAAGATTTGAGTCTATTACATTCATATGAACATGATGAATGTGGCACATTAGGGTTGAAGTTTGCTGAAAAATTTTCCAAGTGTTAGGCGTTTGACTACTGTTCAGCCACATTAACACTATGTAGATGTTTTCAGTTGAGACGTTTGACCACTGTTGAAGAGAAAAAGTCCAGAGTTTTGACAACTGTGTAGGCACATCACAACTGTTTAGGCGTTTTACCACTGTTTAGACGCATCAAAGTTGGGCATTTTGGAAAAATTTTCTAAGGCATTCCCTTAGACAAATCTCAACTTAGGCGCATCAACTGTTGGGGCGTTTGAACACTGTTGGGGCGTTTGAACACTGTTCAGGCATATCGCCTTTAATACTTAGAATTTTTTTAAAAAATTCAAAAACTTTTTCATTCCTTTTTCTTAATTCAAAATATAAGAAAAACAAAAAAAATATAAGAATGGTGAAATCAGAAGATTCTAAAAATAGAGTTCCAAAACATAAAATCAGAGCTGATTTTAAAAATTGGTCACTTAGGTTAAAACATCACTTAAATTCCATTGATACTGATCTTTGGAAATCCATAGAAAAAGTACCTTTCATTCCTATAATCACTGATGGACCTGACAGATGGTTTGTATACACTAAAGATTCTCAAGAACCCTATCCTGAAGATGGTCTTCAAGGAGATGATTTGAGAAGAGTAAAAAATGATATCAAAGCATACTCCTTGATGTGCAAAGCTCCAAGAAATAATGGAGGAAGTGCTCAATCAAGCTCTAGCAATCAAAGGTTTCAACTAGCTCAGAAGACTTATCAAAAGCCTTATCAAAGTCTTCCTATGCCTAAGCTTAAAGATGAAACAAAATCATCTGATGAAACCAAGAAAGCTCTTGTAGTCAATATTAAAGATGGTTATGATTGGAGTGCATATGCTGAACAATTTACTAATGATTTAACGTCAAGTTCATCTCTTATTGCAGAAATTCAGGAAGAAGACTGGTCAGAAATTAATGATCCAAAGGTGGAAGGTGAGAATGATGAAGATGACTATGATTGGAGTGACAAATCAAATCCTAAGGAGGATACAGATGAAGTAACTCTAATGGCACAGTCTGATCAACCTATGGTTGACACTTCATCTTCAAAATTTAAAACCTCATCTCCAAAATTTCCTGAAATTCCATCTGAAGTGAGAGAAAAACTATGCACAAAATCATGCTATGAACATGTTGAATACTACAGAACATATTCATATAAAATTTATGAGAAACTCAAACAAGAAGAATTAATGCATAACAAATTAAAAGCTGATCATAAAACAGCAGACCAAAAGATTATCTCTCTTCAAACTTCATGGAACAAAACTCTAAAAGAATTAAAATTGTTTCTAAATAATTGGAAGAGATGACCAAAAATCTTGAACTGGAAAAGATAGCACATGCTGCTACTCAAATAGATCTTGCTAAAGTGAAAAGTTCGAAAATGATTGTAGAAAAACTGGTAAGTGAAAGGAAAGATAAACAGAAAGAAGGATTAGGTTTCACACATGAACCTATGCCTGAATCTATCACAAACACTTTACCAGAGAACTTCAATACACATGATCATTCACCTGAGAACAAAGCTAAACTTAAAGCTTTTCAGGTCAAAAACAAGAATTATGATGAAGAAAAGGAAAATATAAAAGTGTTTGTTGAAAATGATCAAGAAAAAATTAAAAATGGTCATCCAATCAAGATAAAATCATTTGAACCTAAACCAACAAATCAAAACACTTCTGATCAAATTCATTCAGTAATAGAAGAAGTGAAAGTTCAAAGCAAAGACAAACATCAGGTAGGAACATCAGAAGATTCAAACACTTGTAATCTAAAACAAGTTCAATCTAAAAAGGAATCTTCTTCTGATGATGTTCAATCTGAAAGCAAACCAAGTTCTTC
>BJCM01176173.1:0-16159 GCA_018326385.1 Flaveria bidentis
GGACCATGCGCCCCAACAGTGGTCATGCGTCCGAATGGTCATGCGACTGAGTGTCCATGCGCCTAAATAGTCCATACGCCTGAACAACTTCATGCAACTGACTCAGTCGCATGACTGAACACTCAGTCGTGCGAATGGTTCAACCGTATAGCTCAATCGCACGAATGAACTATACTAACGGTTCAGTCGCACGAATGAGTAATCCTAACCTATAAATACCACTTAATTCGTTGAAAAATTCAAGCATTCAATCCACTTCGACTCCAGACGTACCCTAGCCGTCCAAAGACCTCTAAGATCATACTCCAAGTTCATAGATCACAGTAGATCGATTCCTAATCGATTCTTAACGTTAGATTCAATACATAATTATGTCTACATGCGTTCTCACTGATTGGATCGCCAATCAAATAGGATTCCACACTATTTGGTTTGGTCTAACACGTTAATCAGTTGGTATTTTGTCAGAATACCAGATCCTAACAGTTGGGAAATTGCAAACCGTAGTCGCGCATTTGCTGTTGAATCCAAATGATTTGTGAATAGCAACTTGTAGTAGCAACATATTTAGCTTCACATGTTGACTGAGCAACTGATGTCTGCTTCTTACACTACTAGGTGACTAACCGTCTACCAAAGAACTGACATCCTGTAGATGTTGACTTGTAATTCATTTTGCAACCATCATAGTTCGAGTCACTATACGTTGTAAACTTAAAGTCATCATCATGAGGATACCATAACCCGAGTGTTGGTGTACTCTTCAGATAATGAAAAATCTGTTTAAATCCTATGAGATGATTTACTTTTGGTTTTGCGTGATATCTTGAACGAAGACACGTGGCATACATAATATCAGGACGAGAGGCTGTGAGATACATAAGGGATTCGATCATTCCTCTGTACATGGTAGCATCAACTAGATCACCATTTTTGTCGGGTGCCACGTCATGGTTCGTGGCAAGTGGAATTCCGGCAGTTGAAGCATTCTCCATGTCGAACCGACTGCGGATAGCACCTACATATTTCGACTTATGTAGGAAGATTCCTTTTGGTGTCTGATCCACCTGTAATCCAAGAAAGAACTTCATCTCACCCATGGTACTCATCTTAAATTCTACTTTCATTACAGATTCAAGTTCTTTACATAGTTCTTCATTGTTGGAACCGAATATTATGTCATCCATATTAATCTATACTAGTAGTAAATCACCATCTTCTTCTTTGATAAATAAAGTGCAGTCAATAACTCCTCTTTGAAAACCATGTTTCACTAGATGAGTTGAGAGATTCTCATACTAGGCTCTAGGGGCTTGATGTAGTCCGTAGAGAGCCTTGTCCAGTTTATAAACTCTATCCCGATGATAAGGATCCTCAAATCCTTTGGGTTGACTGACATAGACTATCTCACAGATTTCACCATGAAGGAATGCACTTTTGACATCTAGTTGATAAACTTTAATCTTCATATAGGATGCATAGGCTAGAAAGATACGGATTGCTTCCATCCGAGCCACAGGTTCAAACACTTCATTGTAGTCAATGCCTTCGACTTGTTTAAACCTTTGAACCACAAGCCAAGCCTTGTTTCTGATTATGACTCCTTGGTCATCTTTCTTACACTTCAGTACCCATTTAGTGCCAATCACCTTAGCACCTTTTGGTCTGTCCACAAGGGTCCAAACTCCTAACTTCTTAAACTGTAGGAGTTCTTCTTGCATAGCACTAACCCATGCCTCATCGTTTAGGGCTTCACTTACATAGTTTGGCTCAAATTAAGACACAAAACATCAATAAGCACCATTGTGAAGATAGCCTTTTTCCATGACTGAGGCATAATTAGCTGAGTATAGCTGATTTCGTGTCTGCACTCCCGATAGTTATCCCCAATGATGTTGTCCAGGGGATGATACACATTAATTCGAGATCCGGGAGTGGTGGGAACAACTACTTCCTAATCCAGATTTTGAATCCCAGGTTCAGTATCTATAGCTGTTGGAGTATGAGGTTCAGAAGTGTCAGAGGCATCAATATTTGATGCTTGTGTACTTTCATTAGCAGGAACCCGTTCCTCATGGTCCACATTTTCAGTCTCCACTGCTTCATAATCAGAGGAGGAGTCGCTTACATCAAGCTCTCCCCCTGAAGGACTAGAAGAATCGTCTAGTGGAACCGATGCTGTCGAGTCTTGTGGAGGAGTGTTCAGAACATCGTACATCATTTTAATCGATAACTCATCATCAGGAAGAGAGGGAGGTAGGTTGAAGGACTTAAAAAATCCAGCATAGTCAAAAAAGAAAGAAGGTCCTTTTCCAACAGGGGGTGGTGTATCTTTGAACATCAACATTGCACCACACTTCCACCTGACCCGTTGAGTTGTTATAAACTCTCTTGTCTGGTATACTGTATCCGAGAAAGAAACCTTCTTCAGCCTTCTCACTGAAATTCCTAGTTTGAGTTTTCTTTAATAACATGCACGGTGCCCCAAATGGTTTGAGATACTCCATGTTTGGTTTATGTCGCTGGAGCAGCTCATTATATGTTTTACCATGACGTTTGATCACCAAGACTCGATTGAGAGTGTAGCATGCATTCGCCACTGCCTCGTTCCAAAATTGAATAGGCAGTTTAGACTCGGCTAAAATTGTTCTTGTTGTCTCCATCAAGCTCCAATTCTTTCTTTCAGCAAGTCCATTCATCTGTGGAGTGTAGGCAGACGTAAATTGATGTACAATTCCTTTCTCTCTACAGAATGCCTCCATCCACTGTTTCTTGAACTCTGTTCCATTGTTTGATCGAATCTGTCTTACTTTCAGCTTGTAGAGTGATTCGAATGCAGATACTAGATGTTTGAATGATTCAAATGTCTCTGATTTGGATTTTAGAAACATCACCCAAGAATCTTGAGTAATCATTAGTTACTACATAGCATTAAAGATCTCCAACAATGCTCTTTGTGCTGACTAGGCCAAACAGATCCATGTGTAGAAGCTTGAGAGGAAGGTCAATTTAATTAACTTTCTTTGCCTTGTGAGACCAATTGAATTAACTTTCTTTGACTTGTGAGACTTCTTCGTCTATTTCCCTTTCTTACATGCTACACAAATCCGAAAGCTGGAAATTTTTGATAGTTACTCCATTCACTAAATCATTCTGAATCAGATGATTCATCTTCCTTGGATTAATGTGTCCTATTTTCCTATTCCAGGAGATTGAATCCCTCTCTGTTGCCTTTGACAAGAAGCATTGGACAATGTTCTCATATGTTGAGGCTTTTGATATATCCAAGACATACAGATCATTATATCTTGAAGCTGACATTAAAATGTTATCCTCCTGGATAACATAATCCTTCTTCAACATGTAGCACTTCTTGTTGTCAAACTCAATTTTGAATCCTTTATCACAGATCTGGGAGATAGAAAGCAAGTTGTTCTATGGTTGTTGAACGTAGTTGACCTTGTCAAACTTCACTTTCTTATTTCCTACTTCGCCTTGAGCTATGATGTAACCTCCTTTATTTCCAGCAAATGATACATGTCCCCCTTTAATTTGTTTGACGTTGAAAATAAGGGATGAATTCCCGGTCATGTGCCTTGACGCCCCACTATCATTAATCCAGCTATTTATGATAGCGTTGTAGCAGACACCCTACACATTCAAAGGAATTGATTAGTCTAGGTTTGGGACCCAAGCCTTAACTGGCTTGGGTGACCTAGAGGAATCACACATCATGTACTCAACCCACTGTCCATCAAAGGATGAGGGCACATTGTTCTTCTTCTTGTTCTCATTATGAGACAACATACTTGATCTTTCTTTCCATAAACCAGTTTTGTGTAAGGCATGTTTGTGATAAACAGACGACTGGCTTATGGTTTGAACTTTAGGTTCACTAATACTCTTAGGTGGAGTATTAGATCTTATTTTATAAAAACTTGGTTTTCCATCATAAAGTTCAATTTTCCTTTTGGGAGTCTGATAATAAGGAAAATTAGAAGAACTGTGTCCTCGTTTTCACAACTGTAGCATGATCTCCCTTCTACAGGTTGAGGAAAATGTTTATGTGGGGTTGTTTTTGGTACGGGAGTGAGATGTGTCTGGTTGGGTTTTGTCACTTCTCTTTTAGATGTTTTGGGTACTTTAACAAAATTAATTGTTTGAACATTTTTAACATCTTTAACCTTTAGTTTATTTGGACTTTGACGTATAACACGTGTTTGGTTGACTGGTTTAGTCATTTTGGGTTCAGAAGTAGACATGTGGGAACCTGACCTTAAGTTAACTTTTTCAAATTTATCATCCAAATTCTCAATAGGCATCTTTCCTTTTGATTTCAAAGTAGACTCCTTCTACTTAGTGCTATCCTTCATAGGTTTTCTTGTAGAATCGGGATCACTAACCAGAGGAGTGGACACCACATGATCCTTCACTGGGTTGTTATGTATTGGTCTACTTTTAGTATTAAGAAGGATTGCATGTGGTGGTGGAACTACTTTGTAACCCAACCCTTCCCCATTATTTCGTTCTTTCACTAAGTTTTGAACTATGTGTGAAGAACTGGCCAAGGTATGTAGTTTTTGTTTTAAAGAAACAACTTCGACTTCTAAAGCTAATTTTTCTTTTTTCATTTCTTCCAAAGAATTTAAATAAAACTTTATGTCATTTGCTTGGTTTAAAGCAACAACTTTGATTTCCCTTAGTTATTTTCCCAAAAGTTCTATTTTCTCTTTATAACTGCACTCATTTTGTTTTAAAATACGATTGGCCTCAGTGTAGAGTTGTAAATCGTTTACTAAATTTTCATTGTGTTCTAATAACCTTGTAAATTTTATATCAATGCTATCCCTAAATTTATCACATTCAGAACAAGCATGTTTATCAAATAGTTGGTCATTAGAACTTACCTGTGAGGAATGAGACGAGTCAGCCATCAATGCCATTTTAGACTCTTTGTTTACTGGAGATTCTGAGTTTGTTGCTCTGAGTTCTTCCTCAACTAGGTAATTTACCACGGTCACAACTTCTTCGGTATCTGACATCGCTTGCTCAGCTATGATCTCACTTTCACTTGCAGAACCATCATCCAATGCCTCAACACAGGCAATATTTGATTCACCCGAAGAAACAAAGCGGAAGGACCAGTCTTGCCCTTGATCACCTTGAACCGTCAAGGCCTTTGTCTCTTTGCATGAAGATGTAGTTCTAATCATGTCCTTGTCTTGACGGTTGAAGGTCGGAAATGGGTTTCCATTACCATTTTTCTTGGGCTTTACACATTCACGTTTAAAATGCCCCTTTTCACCATAATTGAAGCAAGTGAATTTGATTTTGTCAAAACCAAAGGTTGTATCTTTATTGGCTACTAGATTCTGCCTTGTTTTTTTCACAAGGTTTTTTGCCCTTCTGACAGCATTCGCCAAGGCCCACATTATATCCATCCTCTCTAGCTCATTTTCGTCAACTTGCTCATAATCCTCATCTGCAAGATGACAATTTCCAATCTTACCAGCAACTAAACCATCGTAAGATTGTAAAACCGCCGCTAGAAGATCCATAGGTTCTTTGGCAACTTCCACTGTGACAAGACCAAGATTCTCGGTCTTTAACTTTGTTGTGTTTGCTTCAGGAACTATATATTGGGTTCCAGATGACCTAACATTTCGGTTCCTGAGGTACTGGTTTGAGAAGGATCAGAAGAACTAGACATGAAAGCTGTTTGCAATGGTGCTCCTGACACAGCTGGAGGTGGAACTGAGTTGTAGAGTGAAGGATTCTGAACATAAGATCCTTTCTTTGACTTGTATTTCATTCTCAATTCTTCCTCTCTTAACTTCAGGATGAAGTCATTTTTGTCTAACATCACAAGAATGTCGTTCTGTCTTAGGTTAGACACATATGAATCCTATTTATCCGGCAAACCATCTGCAAAGCTTGAAACTTTATCTTCCATAGACGTTGTTACACCATGAGTGTGCAACTCACTCATTAGATGGAAGAATGTCAACACCGTGTATGTACGGAATACTAACTGATAATACATGAAACCAGATCAAATAGTGTCGAATCCTATTTGATTGGCGATCCAATAAGTGAGAACGTTAACCTGATCAATATAAGAATGAACTAAACGTTAAGAACGAGTAGGAATCGATCAAGAACGGACTTTGAAGTTGGATTGGTTTTCTTGGACGTTCTGGATGGCTAGGGTTTGTGTATTCGAAATGTTCTCTCAATTGTTATCGATTTGTCCTTAATTGATTTTCCATGAATTAAGTGGTATTTATAGGTTTGTAGTTTTCATTCGTACAACTGAACCATTAGCATGGTTCAGTCGTGCAACTGAATCATGCGATTGAGTCATACGCACGACTGAAGGTTCAGTCGTGCGACTGAGTCAATCTTATGTCTCAATCATACAACTGATCCAGTCTCCTGGTTCAGTTGTGCGACTAGTCCATAAGCACGATGTATTCATGTGTATGGTCCATTAGCATGAATAATCACCCAATTAGGTTGAACACGTTTCTTAATCATTATTGACTAAGAACCATGCACAACAACCTCTAACCTATATAATAAGTTCATACATAATAATTATACATAACACAACAATAATATGAAATAATTAAACATTAATAAACATCAACCACATATTATATTTCATTGAACCATTTCATTACATATGTGTAAGATATGAAAGACTTTAAATTTAAGCTCATAAAATAGGAACATCATGTATCTACATGTCATGACTACCTTATCTTAGATAATACTTTATCTAAGATACCTTACCTTTAGCAACGTATTATTTGCTTTAGTCATAGGTTTCTAGTTGGTATCAAAGTATATCTGACTGTAGGTAGTAGTATATATAGTTTCTTATTGTAACTCATGTAATATGTTTGAAAGAGTCTTGTAATACTTTGAGTTAAGAAGTAATATTTACAAGTACCTTGGAAATTATCTTCTTGTGTTCTTAGTTACTTAATTTATTATAATCAACTCTCAAAAGGGTTTTTGCATCATCAAAACACAAGTGTGATTAAGCGAGTTTGAGAGAAAAACAAGTGTTTAGTGATCAATACCGATCCTACAATTGGTATCAGAGCTTCTTAGGTTCTTGATTGTGAGATCTTACCATCCAAATCAACCTTTTCTTCACTCATTCTTCCACCACACTCAAAATGGCCCTCAACCAAAAGTCTGAAGTTGAGATGGGGATGATGACCAAAGCACTTATCATCACCCCTGAAAACTTCAGATCATAGAGCAGACGTATCGAAGGATTCATCAGATACCAAGATGGGTAAAATGTGACAATCTATCATCAATGGTCCTTACAGACCAAAGGTTGCAACACCAGGTGGAAATTGTGCTATGATAGAGAAGGTTGTAGAAGACTACTCTGATGAAGATCGCAAAAAGCTGGACATTGATAGCAATGTTATGACTATTCTGATGACTGCTATACCTAACTCCATCATGGTGGGTTTTGAGCGTTACAGGTCAGCAAAAGAACTGTTTGATGCCTTGTCCCAGATGTACTCCAGCTCAAATGACTTCAAGAAAGATTCACTAAAGCAACATTTGAGAACTTCACTTACGTTGCTGGAGAGACCTTTAGCCAGCAATACTTCAGGTATATGGATCTTATTTTCCTCCCTTTAATATGTGGGAATTACCCTTGAGTTGAGAGATTTCTCAAGAAATTTCATGAGTGCACTCCCAAATGAGTGAATGTTCTATTGTGTCTCTATCAAGAGGACAACATACTTGAACGCTATCACAATGACTGAACTAAATGGCCTATGTAAGGTTTATGTAAAGGCATATGCACCTAAAACATCCAAGTCTTCTAGCATGCATGCACTGAAGTACAGAAGTAGAGATGCTTCGGAAGTTTTACACCAAGCACTAGAAAATACTCCAAGTGTAAAATTTTCCGAAGCCAAGACCAACATCTTCCGAAACTTAACGTGAAGTCTTCCGAAGCTTCAAAGACAAAGTGAACTATGGATGTGTACTTTTATCCATTTTATAATATATTAGGATGTGAACTATGGAATGTCATAGTCACTAGTCAAAAGGCAATCTCCCTTTTAACTTTACATTTGATTTTGTTGTCTAGTTCATATTTTTCTAGCTGGCCTTTAAAGCATGGCCAACTGTAGGACGTAGTATAAGTATCTCAGGTATTTGTAACTTTAGAGATGCTTTTTACACTTGTAAAAGAACTTGAGAGCAATATACAACATTTTTGAAAATCAACTTACTTGTGTTGTTTGATCTTTGTTTTGTCTCATATTTACCAATGTTCTAAGTAACATCCTTATGTGTTAACCAGTTCCCTATTTGATATATTAAGTGTTCTAAACATCACTCTTCTCATCGTGTTTTTGTGTTGTAAGTGACCAACCCTGCTAAACGGTCCTGCAATTGGTATCAGATCATTCCAGGCTCTTGATTGTAAGATCTCACCATCTTAAGATCCCTCACACACAAAATACTTAACATATAAAATAGTAGTTATCACTAAAGCTGATATAGAAATTGGAGCCATGATAAAGTCCCCACTAAACACTCCTGAAGACTTTGACACTTGGTGCCAATGGATGGAAAGGTTCATCAAGTCACAAGAATTCAGGATATGGGAATATGTTGTCTCAGGACCTTACATACCAAGCACGTCTTCAACTGCTGCTAGAGGTAGTATGGATCCAAAGGTTGTGGCTGATTATTCTGATAAAGACAAAAAGAAAGTTGAGATTGATTAGAAGGCCATGACAACCCTTCAAACTACTCTTCCAAACTCCATATACAGAGGCTTTAAGAAGTGCAAAATAGCTAAACAGTTGTAGGATACACTGAAGCTGATGTATGAGGGGTCAACGTAAGCCAAGGAGAACAAGAAAGATCTCCTGATGTAGCAATTGAGAACTTCACCTTTAAATTAGGTGAAACCATGACTCAACAATAATTTAGGTAAGTTGAGATTGTGGACACTCTAATGGATGTTGGAGTGACTCTTGAGAACATGAACATTGTAAGGAATGTTATGTCCTTTCTTCCTAGGTAATGGACACATTATTGCTTTGTTATCAAGAGGACTGAGAACCTTAAGACTCTTACCTTGATAGAGTTGTATGGTATTCTTAATGGATACCAGATAGAGATGAACATGTAAGGTTCATCTTGTAACTCCAGCAATCAACTGAGTTTAGCCCTCCATGTGGTTTAAATGGATAACATAGAACCACAACATCATCTTATATGCTACCCTGACAGCTCACAAAAAGGTCATTTCATCACCATCCCGGAGACACCAAGAGAAAGCTACACTCAAGGAAGCGCATTCCAAGAGACAAGCTCTTCACATGCCTTTGTGTCTTTTGATGAGAGCACATACAAATTTTTCTTCACTCTTGGAGACCTGGATTGTATCCATCCAGATGACCTAGAGTACATGGAAATAGTCCAGCAAATGGCTCTTCTCACTCATAGAGGCAAGAAGTTCAACAAATGGACAGGAGGGAAGTTTCCAAGCAATGCAACCAGTGGAAAGTTTAGGCTTGACAAAAGAAAAGTTAAGTGCTACGACTGTAAACAAATGGGTCACTTTGCAAGGGAGTGTAAGGCACCAAGGACAAATGGTGGCCAAGCACAAACCAGACCAAACTACACTAAGAAAGCCACCCAAACTAAGAAGCCAAAGCAGCAAGCTGCAGTTGTTGTGAAGAAAGAGGCTTTGACTGGAGCTTTCAGGTGGAAGATGCATCTCCAAACCAAGCATTAATGGCTGACCATGATGAAGCAAAGGTATTGGAACATCTTTGTACACCTGAATGCATTGCTAAAGTTAATAGATCCATGTCCTATAACTTAGAGATGAGATATGATCTTGAGTTCTTAAATATCTTAAAATTTGACTTTAAAAGAGTTTCAAATGATTATAAACTGAAGATAGAGAACTTAGAGAAAACCATTTCAACTCTTAAACATGAGCATACAAACTACAGGACTCAAATCAAATATCTCATAACTAAGTTGACTGAATGCCAGGCTAAGCTTGTGATTAGCAAACTCAGGGCAAAAAAATGTGTTCTTAAAGAAGAGATCTTCAAGAACATATTATCCTCATCCTTGCATGCAAAAGTTTGTTATTAGAATAAGCAGGGAGTGGGATCTAGAGAGATAGCTCCTCCACACACAATCTTGTCTATAAGATCTCCTAGGTGTGGAACTTGTGAAGATGAGTTTTTCCTTATAGACCCTTTGACTGAAGAGGATAAAGAAGAGATAGTGAAGAATGACTCTAAGAAGAGTGAAAAGGAGGATTCTAAGAAGGGTCATTATCCTTCTGAGGAGAGTAAGAAGGTTGGGATTGTTGGGTTTGTTGGACACATAATCAAAGTTGTTTAACCTCTTAAACATGATAAATGTAGTGAAATCATAGCTTAATAATATGTTTTGTAAACTGAAAATTAAGGCATATTATTTAGCAACAACAAACCCAAGAACAAAAGATCAAATATATGTGAAAGAACTAGCTATCAAATATGAAACAACAACCAAAACAAACCCATGAAACTACCTTTCAAGAGCTGTCAAAACCGTGATATTTGAGGAAGAGGATGAAGTTCTTGAACGACCAAAAACACTAAGTAAGGTGTCCTCAAGCTTCAATACCCATAAGCATCAAGCAAAGACCTTAGTTGCTAGGATTTGTACACCAAAAACAACCCAAAAGCTGCTAAAAACCCTCTTTTTAGCCATGAGTTTCTTCAAGAAGAGAGAGAACTTTTGGTCACTTTTGTTTTGCATGTAGGAGAGAGTGAAAGATGGAGTGTAGGTCTAGTTAATGAAGTCTTCTCCCAAGACAACCATAAAGTAACCAACCCCTTACAAAGGGCGGCCGAATATGGTTCAAAAATGGGGTTCCCCCCAAATTTTTTTCATTTAATTGTTAACTAGTTTTTTTTAATAAGTTATGTAATTAACCCTTTAATTATATAACTCATACACTTTGTTATTATTTGATGTTATTTAACCAACTTAAATAACACTACAAATAATACTCATGAACAAAACATCCTTATAAGTTGTTCCATCTCTTATACAATTTATTTAGAGAACCTATTTTCTAAAATTGGTGTAATTATTTAATTACATGATCATATCATCAATTAAATATTAATTGGTGTTTTCTAAGCTTGTTATTAGGTATGACCCAACTTGGATCATAACATACTAACCACATCAATGTTCTATGTGTCTTGGGCATAAAGAAACCAACAGGGATGACCAAGTCTATGAGAAAGAACTTGATTAGAAAGAGCAACAGAAAAGTAAATAAGGCTAAAGAGATCAAGGCCACCTTCAATACTAAGCAGAAAGAAGTTTTTATCTCTACAGGATTTGAGGTGGTGAAGACTGAAGACACTAACTTAAACTCTAGTACCATGTGTTCTAGTTTATCTTCAAATCATCCCAACAACGAGAAGAAGGCTGATCAGTTGTGTACCACTGCTATGCAACCTGAACCATCCAGCTCCAAAGGAAGTCCTCACTCTAAAGGAACTTCCACAACATGTGCAAAGATAAAGATAGAGAATGAAAGTGATCAAGTTTAACCTTGTTCACAAAAGAAGGCTTTTAGGAAGAAGAAAATGGATTGTGACATGTGTGAGAGCACCTCTCATCTTGCTAAAGATTGTCCTTACAATCCAAAAGATACTGTCCACATGACCAATAAAGAGACTTTTAAGAGTTTTAAGAAGAAGCAAGCTTCAGAAGGAAAATTATTCCTTTCGAAAGCTCCAAAATGAAGATGAAGACAAGTGGAAAATTGCCTTCGAAAGAAGGGAATACTTCTGAAGCACTAAAGCCTGCTACAATTTTAGCAAGATCTTCCGAAGGTCCAATCATCAAAACATTCGAAGTCAGCAAAACGGAACAAAGGGAAGGGATGCCAGTCTGAGTTGTTGCGTGCCATCAGGTATTTTCTTTAAAGTTAACTGGTATTACGTGCGCATGTTATGTGATTTATGTTCCCTTAGTAGATTTAGATACTGATGTAGTCAGGATAGGAAATTCTTGGGGTATGAAGAGTAAAGTAAATGGCTAATCACAACTGGCCACTGTAATTAGGGACTTACTATACTTGACATAAACTGAGCTATTACCTTGATTGACCATGTTAGTGTTTAAATCTTTTAGCGTGTTAGAGGATGGTCGGTGGTAGATCGTCAAAGGCTTCAGAGATGGAGGTTGTGGTGGACGTGGTGTTGGACCACGGGTCACAAGATGAAGGCCCAGGCCTGAAGAGGTGGCTCACGAAGAGCTGAGACTCCTCACCCGGAGGGTGGTAACGAGAGTGCTAATCTAAGGGCCTCAATGAAGGAGGTTATTGTAGAGGAGGTTCATCAAGTCATGCAGAAGATCTTACCGTCTGTTGTGACCGAAGTGATAAAGGCTATAAGAGAAGGAGAAAGGAAGGAGAAGAACCAGTCCTTAGGACAAAAGGGGACAACTGGAGATGGAGACGGTTGTCTCTGCTGATGAGGAAGAGGAAGAAGAGAATGTGCCTGAGGCAGCACGGGGCTGTAACTATGGGGAATTTCAAATATACAAGCCCCCAACTTTTGATGGAAATGGCACTCCTGCTACTGCTCACCGGTGGTTAAGAGAGATGGAAGTTGTGCTGGATATCAGTGAGTGCCGAGAGGATCAGAAGGTGAAGTTTGCTACCCACTCATTTGTAGACTAGGATTTGTGTTGGTGGGACCATATCGTCCAATCCGAGGGTATTGGGAAATTGGAAGAATGAGGTGGTCGGAGTTGAAGAAGCTGGTGATTGAGGAGTTTTGTCCTCATCGAGAGTTGGACAAGGTGGAAAGGGAATTCCTGCAGCTGGAGGCAGGAACCATGACGCATCAATAGTAGACCACCAAATTCAATAAGATGGCATGGCTGGTGCCGGATCAGGTGACACCCTTGCCACGAAAGATCAAGAGATACATTCAGGGCTTGAAGGCGGACATCTACAGACACATGATCGCCGCTCGACTGAATACGTTAGTTTGGTGGTTGATTTGGTGGGTAGGCTATACGATGAAAGGGAGGTGGTGGTGGTTGAGGTGAGCAAGAGAGGCGGTGGTGACAAGAACTAGAGCGGGATGAGGTTTGGACGGGGTGGTGCCCCAGCAAACAACAAAGGTGCACGAGTGGATGACCGACGTGTGGTCATATCCGGTGCGGGGTCGAGGAAGTATGGAAAATGTAGAAGGGAGCATACTGGAGAATGTAGGTAGGGATTGAATGTATGCTTCAAGTGTGGGAGGACAGGGCATATAGGAAAGGATTGTTGTGTGGTCAGATGTTTTAACTATGGTGGAGAGGGCCACATGAGTCGGGAATGCAAGATGCCAAGGGCTGAGAGTTCCGGAGCAGGGAAGAAGACGACCAGGACTGAAGGGCAGAAGGCGAGTGCCAGAGCATTCACGATGACTCATGAGGAGACTAGGATGGACCCCGACGTCGTGTTAGGTACGTTTCTAGTAAACCAAACTCTTGCTTTAGTGTTATCTGAATTTGGTGCTAGTAAGAGTTTCATTTCTACTACTTTCTGTGCTAAGTTTCCTGTTAGTAGTAGTAGTATTGATGAGCCCTTCAATGTAAAAACTACCATAGGTAAGTCTACCAGGATTGTTGACCTAATAAAAGGTTGTGATACAAAACTAGAAGGTCAGAAGTTTCCTGTTAGACCTTCGTGATAACTTTAGGCAGTTTCGATGTTGTCCTAGGAATGGATTGGTTGGCAGACTATGAGGCAAACATTGTGTGTTGCAAGAAGATGATTTGATTGACAGCGTCTGATGGGAGTTTGGTGACGGTTTACGGTGATCGAGTCAGCACGATTCCAAAGGTGATATCGATGGCGGTGGTGGGAAAGTGCATGAGGCGTGGATGTAGTGCCTACTTGGCCTACGTAAAAGATGTGGATACGCCAACACCACAACTATCCGATGTATTGGTTATGTGTGACTTTCCGAACGTGTTTTCAAAAGATTTAGCAGGTGTGCCACTGGACCGCGAGATCGAGTTCCAGATTGATTTGATATCCGATGCCCAACATGTTGCTAAGGCACTATATCGATTGGCTCCGACCAATATGAAGGAACCGATGGAGCAAATGCAAGAACTACTTGATAAGGGGTTCACTAGACCTAGTATCTCTCCCTCGGGGGCTCCGGTCTTGTTCGTGAAGAAGAAGGATGGTAGTATGAGGATGTGCATAGACTACCGGGAGCTGAATAAGTTGACGGTGAAGAATCAGTATCCATTGCCAAGGATTAATGATCTGTTTGATCAGCTCCAAGGTGCCAGTTAGTTCTCAAGGATAGACCTTCGATCTGGTTACCATCGGTTGAAGGTGAAGGAACAAGATATTCCTAAAACATTTTTTCGCACGTGTTATGGACACTACGAGTTCCTCGTTATGTTCTTTGGCTTAAGAAATGCCCCAGCTGCTTTTATGGACTTAATGAATCGAGTTGTTAGCCGATGTTGGATATATCAGTGATTGTGTCTATTGATGATATCCTGATTTATTCGAGAAGTGAGGAGCATGCTAGTGACATTCGAGAGGTGTTGGAGACGTTAAGAAAGGATAAGTTGTATAAAAAATTCTCCAAGTGCGCGTTCTGGTTACACGAAGTTTAGGTTTTGGGTCATGTGGTAGATCCCGAGGGGATTATGGTGGACCCGGCAAAGGTGGGGGTAGTGATGCAATGGAAGTCTCCAAAGATGCCATCCGAGATTCATAGTTATTTTGGGTTTGACGGGCTATTATAGGAGATTCATTCAAGACTTCTCTAACCATTGACTAAGTTGACCCGTAAGGATGTGAAGTTTATATGGGGTCTAGAGCAAGAGAAGGCTTATGAGGAGTTAAAGGCAAGGTTGACTCAAGCTCTTGTCTTATCATTACCCAAAGGACGCGAGGATTTGGTGGTCTATTCAGATGCTTCTTACTCAGGGTTGGGCTGCATGTTGATGCAACGAGGAAAGGTTATAGCATACGCATCCCGACAAGTGAAAGTTCATGAGGTTAACTATCCTACTCATGACTTGGAGTTAGTAGTTGTGGTCTTTGTGTTAAAGATTTGGAGGCACTACCTGTATAGGACTAAGTGCACCATCTTCACTAACAACAAGAGCTTGAAGTACTTCTTCGAGTAAAAGGGTTTGAACATGAGGCAGAGATGATGGTTGGAGCTCATAAAGGATTATGATTGTGAGATCCATTACCATCCGAGCAAGGCCAATATGGTGGCGGATGCCCTCAACTGAAAAGAGAGACCCGAGCCAATTCGAGTGAAAGCTTATCAGTTGATTATGACCTCTGATGTTATGAAGCAAGTCAAGGAGTTTCAAAATGAAGCATTAAAGGAAGATCATCTTAAGCCAGAAAGAATGAGAGGTATGGTCATGGAGTTGGGCGAAAACACTTATGTTGTTAGAACCCGATTTGGACGGATGTGGATTCCTTGTTATGGGGATCTACGTGGAAAGATCATGGATGAAGCTCATAAGACTCGATACTCTATTCATCCCAGTGCTATAAAGATGTATCAAGATATGAAGAAGGATTATTGGTGGCCTGGTATGAAGGGCGATGTAATGGAGTATGTGAGTAAGTGCCTTACTCGTGTTGGTACACATGTCCCTAGTTCTAGTCTATTGATCTTCAATGTAATAGATTTTCATCTTGTAACACATATGTAATGTTGAATCTATGAAATGAAAAACTCTTCTGTGAATGTTTGTTGATTGTTTAATGTTATATATATTGATATTATGTATTAGTACACGCATATATGAACATGTTATATAGGCTTACAGTTGTTAGTGTTGATACATATATGTACCTAGATCCTGATCTGAATGTAATATGTCTTACACTTGTGTAATGATTTGATACTTAAGGAAATACTAATGGTTGGTTGTGTTTATTATGTTTAATATTTCATTAATGAATTGTTTAACGTATATTGACTTTACAGGTTTATAATTGTTTAATGTTATATCTATTTATATTATGTATTGATACACGCATATATGAACATGTTATATAGGTTTACAGTTGTTAGACGTG
>BJCM01176186.1:0-19316 GCA_018326385.1 Flaveria bidentis
GGGTGCAAGATGACCCTGACGTGTCAAATCCTGAGGTAGTGGCTTGGGAAGGAGTGGCTGAACTTGACACGAATTCCGTTTGTAGTGGTGCTCCAGAAGTTTTTGGTTGAGGAGTTGAGTTGTAAAGTGATGGTTTCTGATCATATGATCCCTTTTGAGACCTGTACTTCATCCTCAATTCTTCCTCTCTCAGCTTCAGAATGAAGTCATTAATATCCAACTTTGCTAGCATATCATTCTGTCTGAGATTTGACACAAACGAAACCCATTTTTCTGGAAATCCATCTACAAAATTTGACACCTTGTCTTCCATGGAGGTGGTAACTCCATGAGTGTGCAACTCACTCATCAAGTGGTAGAAATGGTCGATGATGTCATCCAGGCTCTCTTTTCCTATCGAAGAGAAGTTATCAAACTCCTTCTTCAAGGCCTTTGCCTTTAATGCCTTCAATGTCGCATTCCCGTCATACCGTTTTTCCAGAGCATCCCATAACTTCTTGGCTTATTTGTTCTCAGAAAACTGATGGAATATATCCTTAGGAATTGACTGAGTTAACAAAGCATACACCTTCTTCTCTGCATTGTACTTCACCTTCTGGCTATCAGTTATGCCACCCAAGGTAAATTTAACTCCATCAGCACCAACCAGCATGTCATACCCAGTCTCGATTGACTCCCATAGATTAGGATCAACTCCATTTAAGTATATCTCGAACCTTTGCTTCCATTGTGGGTAATCATCTAATGTTATGAGCTTAGGGGGCTAATTGTGATTCCAAACTTCATTTTCCAGAAGCAATAGATTCTGGATCTGTGAATCCCTACCGACAGTAAAAGCTGAGTACTGATATTCCATATGTATTAACTTTGAATTTCAAACTTAAACTTTTTCACTCGTGCGAATGGAGAGGTTTGAATGAATCAATCATGCGATTCAACATATGCGGCTGAGCCAATCGTGCGATTGGACAAATGCGGATGAACAGTTGTGCGATTGGGCAGATGCGGATGAATAATGCGAATGAGATTGTTCAGTCGTACGAATGGATGTGCAACTAAGTTCAATCGTGCGTATGGCTGGTGCAAATCAGTTTAGTCGTGCGATTGAGTCAATTGTGCGACTGAAGGTTGCTGGTTTTGAAAATTCAAGTGTTTTTGGTACTTTGACACAAAAATACGAATTTTTTCGAACCCTAATCTGCCGTTAGCTAGAAAACGTGAACTTTTAGATCTTGAGACGTCGAAAACAATGTTTTACTTAAAAGGATGGTGTTTTTTGAATGAAAAACGTGAATTTTTTACACCAAACGATCGAATCACACGTAAAATCAAGAGCCAAGGCTCTGATACCACTTGTTAGGACCGTGTACGTACGGAGTACTAACTGATTCAGCGCGTATACCAACTCAAATAGTGTGGAATCCTATTTGATTGGCGATCCAATCAGGGAGAACACAGTTCAGATCAATCTAACAGTTAATGAAACGTTAAGAATGATTAGAGAATGATCAACTGCGATCTATGAACTTGGAAGAGGTTTTATTGAGTCTCTGGACGGCTAGGGTACGATTATGTGCGTAGGTATTCGAATTGTTATGTTTTTCCACGAATTAAGTGGTATTTATAGGTTAGGGTCTTCCAATCGTACGACTGAACCATTAGCATGGTTCAGTCGTGCGATTGAATCATGCGGTTGATCCATCGGCACGACTAAAGGTTTAGTCGTGCGACTGAGTCAATCTTATGTCACAATCGTGTCGCTGATCCAGTCTCCTGATTCAGTCGTGCGACTGGTCCATTAGCATAAAAAATTCATGCGTATGGTCCATTAGCATGGTCCATTCGCATGAGATCTTCATACGATTAAGTTTGAACATGTTTCTCAATCATTATTGACTAAGAGTTATGACTAACAACCACAAACCTATATAATTAGTTCATTATAAGTTATCACACAATAAACAATGAAATATTAAACATTATAAGCATCAACCACACTTTGTATCTCATTCATACCCATTCGATTACATATATGTAAGACATGATAGACATATTACATTAAGCTCCTAAACTAGGTACACATGTATCAACATTGACTACCCTACAAAATCAACACCGATTATTGACATCTTCTCTTCTCTCTTTCGTGTTCTAACTACATTCATCTATTCTGGAAGTCCAACGAATAATGAGGTATCCATCGAACTTATTTGACAAAAGAACCTCAGGATGAATGTGCTTTGCTCATCCTCAAATGTATGCAAGAGGTAGTTCCAGACTCTTTTTTCGGTCTGGAACACCGTTCAATCGTATGACATGGAGGAAAAATATCATATTCGGTGTGAATGGATGATACGAATGATATATTCGTGCGACTGGACAAATGCGGATGAGTCAATCGTGTGATTGGATAAATGTGGATGAGTCCATCGTGTGATTGGACAAATGCGGATGACCAATGCGGATGACTCAGTCGTGCAATTGAACATACGACTGGTCCAGTCGCACGATTGAACGTACGACTAGTCCAGTCGCATAACTGATCATACGACTGGTCTACTCGCATGGTCCAGTCATACGAATGGTCCATTAGCATGGTCCAGTCGGACAAAAGGTCCATACTCATGGCCCAGTCGCATGAGCAAATCTACAGCCGCCATGGCCGCCAAAAACCCTAATCTGATGAATTTTACATGAACTGAAACAAAATAGACATCAGCAGATTCGCAAGGGTGATAAGAACATGGTTTCGAGTTCGATTTTAACATAGAAACAACACACATAACAAGATCTGAGCAAAACAAGAAGAACACAAAGTGGGTTTAACATCAAATAACATGAAATAGATCCAGAAATCAAGAGCTCGGGTTGCTAGAATGATTGTTTGATCATTCTAGCAGTAACTGGCTCTGATACCAATTGTGAAGTTGCTGGATCGTTTGACATCCGAGCATGTTCTTGACGGAAGGAAGAAAAATCAAAACCAAGAGACAAACGATAACACGAACTATAATAAAATGTTTCATTGATAAAACCTAATGATTACAAGCTCGTTACAGCATAAGAACCATGACTCTTGGCAAGGGGAGATCGAGCATGATCTCCCCTTTCATCCGGCAGCACCTAGGCCCCGGGCCCTCTCTCATAACCCTTAATCTCTCTACACATTGAAACTTGTATTTATAGGCCTCAACCCATATCAGATGCGACTGGGCCCATTTGTACGATTGGGCCATGTGTATGGTTCAATCGTACGATTGGATCATACTTATGGTTCAGTCTTACGAATGGCCCAATTGCATCTCTCAATTGCACGACTGATCCATTAGCATGACTCAGTCGTACGACTGAGTCTCATTCGCATATGCTCCTACGAATGACCCAGTTTCATGTGTTTACAACATATCAGGTGTATTACATTAAGCCTAGACTATTCGACAAGCGACAAACACACTATATATGACAATATATGCTCCAACACCGCGGCCGTGGAATAAGCAAACGATGTGTAAATGCTGATGATAATGAAATTAATCTTGTGTGAAGCTTCAATGAGCAACCACGAATCAAAGCCCTCAACCATTTTTAGATTTTGAAGCGTAGAAGATTGTGTTCGATTAGTTGCAGGTTGTGACGTCGGATGATGATGGATAAAGTTTGATTTAGGTGCAATTGAGGGTTGGGTTTGATTAGAGGTAGATAGATGTTCGATCTGGTTGAATTAATTGAGTTGTTATTGATGTTTAAGGCTCGAACGGCTAATGGATTGAAGATATTTTGGTTATACCTTCGATTAGCCTAATAACCGATGATTAAACACAATTAATTGATGCATTCAAGTTAGAAATACGTTCTAAAATGTTTTGAGATGACTTTTGGATTAGAAATCGACCGATTGTAGTGTTTATGGGACTCGTCGGAGGCCGCCGACTATTGGCCTGAACCAAGGCCGGAAAAATGGGTCAAATAGGGGTTTTGGGTTGGGGTTTTATTAATTTACACAAATGGTCGCTGTTGTTTCAAAAGTTATTATTTTATGCCCAAACTTTTTTTTGAAGTTTCTAAATTGACACTAAGGCCCTTAGCTTCTTAACTCCAAATTTTGAACTTTTTTAAGTTTAATAATTTTTTTATAAATTATTATTATTATTATTCTTAGTTATTATTATTATTGTTATACTTTTACTATTATTAATATTATCATTATTATTATTATTATTATTATTATTATTATTATTATTAAAGTTAATAGTTATATTATTAGATTTTATATTAAGGGTTAAAGACAAACTATAAATAAGCATAAATAACTCAAAAGTTTCATAAATGCCAACTATGGTTCAGAATTTTAACAAAGTTAACTTTTTGTTAATAAAAAAATACATGATGTTACACCACTTTTAGTATTTCTTTTAGTGTAGGGGGTATTTTAGAAATTTCACATCCACTTAACTAAAAAACTTAAAAGAAGTTAATGTCCAGGACCAATCATGTTACGAGTTGGCAAACAGTAAGGACCAAACCTTTAGTTTCTCAAAAGTTAGGATCAATATTGCAATATGGGCAACGCATAGGGACCAATCGTGTAATTATAAAAAATAAAAAAAAATATTAAATCGTACCATTAGTGATAAAGAACCGTATTTATGACACCCTAAAATAGTACCCAAGAATTGTTTATCAAGAATGACAAAAAATGCAAATAAACGTAAATAACAAACTTCTACATCTCCTTGTTCATAAATCTGGATGACATTTTCAAACTAGTTTTCTGACTACTCACACAAAGACGTTAATCTATGTTTTTAAGATTGTTATGCTCTGTGTTATCAAGTTTTTATCTTGGATCGAGGAAGATGAAGCTCTAGTTTTTTTGGTTGCCTCTTTGGTAGACGAAGACGTCTCTAAGGTTCTAACATCTAGTTTAATGATTTTTGAACTGGATACAAGTAGTATTGTTACTCATCATTTGGTTTTTCATGGTGGTTTTCTATTGTGAGAAAATAGAGAGAGATATGTGGTGAGAAGAGTTAGAAGTATCTAAAGACGGTTAAATAGATGCATGTATTTATATTCTCATAACATATATTAAAATTACAATAATAAAGGTCAACAAATAGAATACTGATAATTACAAAATATGGAAAAGAAAACTATATAATCAACCAAACTAACACGCAAAAATAATAAGAGTAATTAATGTTGTTGGTGTGGACACCTATAGATCATGTGACATGTGCCCTTATACCCAGAACACCTACGAGATGTCCTTTATTCGAGATAGTTGGAATCTATCTTATTACATATCTTTATTGGGCATTGCCTGCGTCGTAGGACAGTAATTCTTGAAGGGTCCGCAACAAGTATCCAAACAGCATGTTCCCACTCTTCCATATGAGGCATAAGGCGAAAATGGTTGTTGTATTGTGCACGATACGTATCTAAACAGAATCGAGGATCAACAATCTTATTAGGATCTTCATATAGCCAATGGCAAACAACAATGGCATGGCTACATGGGAGCCAAAAAATTGGCCACTTACACACGAGCATATGTAGTTATGGTATTCTACGGTGTAAGGATCACCACCTGATTCAATCAGTTTGCAACATCGTCTCAACCATATGATTTGTTCTTCTACATCATAAATGAATAACTTGTGTGCTCGTTCTCATTGTTCACACTTTTGAATAATCTCCACATCCGGTCGGTTAACTCTATAGAGCAGTTAGATGCATTATAGAAGTTTTTGGTGTACTGTTCAACATCTCTCTTGAACATATATTCAACTAAATCCTAGGAGTATCTTGGCACCACATGACACATTATTCATACTATCTTTGGTTATCCCATCGATGATTTCCCTATCATAAAGAACGGTCCACTTGTTTTTTGGAATTGCTTTTAGGTTGCGCTATACTTTTATATTTATTTCTCTCAACTCAGCCATACATCGTATGGACTTTCTTTCTTGTGTTTTGCATCTAATATCAAACTCACATTCTTGAATTTTAACGCACCGGTACTTTCTGATATCACGTAGACAAAATTTAAGACGATAGACGTGTGGCTTCTTCTCGAAATCTAGATTCTCTATGACATGTAAGATCCTTGCATGTCTATTCATTATAACACATAGCTAGGCTCGATAGGATCTTGAATATTTTTTTGAAACTCATGAAGATATCACTTCTAACTCTCAATAGTCTTTTCATCAATCGGCATGGACGTTGTAAGGATTCCAACAAGTCTGATGCAGTCAAAACATTCAAAGCATCCAAAGTCTCTCTGTATGCATGCACTGAAGTACTGAAGTAAAAATGCTTCGGAAGTTTTACACCTCACACAAGAAATATTCTAAGTGTAAATTCTTCTGATGCCAAGACCAATATCTTCCGAAGCCAAATATGAAGTCTTCCAAAACTTTAAAGACAAAGTCTTCCGAAGCCAAGTTTATGAATACAGATTTCTTCTGAAGACTTTTATGTACATGCTATTATTTGATGTACTTTTCTATAAAATTGGACCACCTTTCCACTGCAACTCTGATTGGTTCACCAACTTTCACAAGTTAGTGAAAAGGTTCATGCTTTTAGAAAACTGTACATTGAGGTCTTGAGTCTAAGCTTTCTAATTTATGTTCTTTATCCTTTTTGTAATATATTAGGATGTGAGCAATGGCATGTCATAGTCAGTAGTCAAAAGGCAATATGCCTTTTGACTCTACATTTGATTTTGTTGTCTAGTCTTATATATCCAGCTGACTTTCAAAGTATGGCCGACTATAGGATGTAGTATATGTATTTCAAGTACTTGTAACTTTCCATTATGCTTTGTAACACTTTGTAATAGATCTTGAGAAGCAATATAGTGCAATCTTGAAAACCAAATACTTGTGTTGCTATCTTGTTCTGTCTCTCTTTTACTTGTGTTCTTAGCATCTCTTACTTTAGTTAACTAGTTCCCGATTTGATCTGTTAAGTGTTCTAAAAAAACTCTCTTTAGTTGTGTTGTAAAGTGCATCACCCTTCTTACGGTCCTGCATTTGGTATTAGAGCTTGAAAAGCTCTTGATATAAGATCTCACCATCTTAAGATCCTTCACACACACAAAACACTTAACAACTCAAATGGCAGCTATCACCAAGGCTGATATGGAAACTGGAATTTTGACAAAGTCTCCACTGATCACTCCTGAAGACTTTGATACTTGGTGTCAAAGAATGGAAGGCTTTATCAAGTCTTATGACCCCAGGATAAGGGACTCTGGTGTTGAAGGACCTTACATACCAAGGACCTTATCTGCTACTAGTGGTGGTATGATTCCATAGCCTGTGGCTGATTTCTCTGATGAAGACTGGAAGAGAATAGAGATTGATTAAAAAGCCATGACAGCCCTTCAAACTGCTCTTCCAAACTCCATCTACAGAGGCTTCAAGAAGAACTGCAAAGCAACTATGGGAAGTACTGAAGCTTTTGTATGAAGGTTCTATAGAAGCCAAGGAGAACAAGAAGTATCTCCTCAAGCAGCAGTTTGAAAACTTCACCTTTAAAACATGTGAGACCATGACTCAACAATACTTCAGGTATGTTGAGATTGTGGATACTCTAATGGATGTTAGAGTAACTCTTGAGAATAGAGACAATATGAGAAAGTTCATGTCTTCTCTTCATAGACAATGGACACATTACTGAATTGTTATCAAGAGGACTGAGAACCTTAAGACTCTTACTCTGACTGAGTTGTATGGTATTCTCAGTGGATACCATATGGAGATGAACATGCAAAACTCATCTGGTAACTGTAGCAATCAAATGGGTTCAACCCTTCATACGACTGAAAGGGATAACATAGAGTCTCAAAATCATCTCATATGCTACCCTGACAACTCACAAAAGGGTCCATTCATCACCTTCCTAGAAACTCCAAGAGAAAGCTACACTCAAGGAAGTCCTTTCCAAAAGACAAGTTCTTCTCATGCCTTTGTTTCCGGTGATGAATCCACATGCAACTTTCTATTCACCCTTGAAGATTTGGACTATATCCATCCAGATGATCTGGAGTATATGGAGATAGTTCAGCAGATGGCTCTTCTCACTCACAGAGCCAAGAAGTTCTACAAGAGGACATGGATGAAGTTTCCTAGCAATACAGCCAGTTGAAAGTTTGGGCTGGATAAAAGCAAGGTAAAGTGTTAAAACTATAACCAAATAGGACACTTTGCTAGAGAGTGCAAGGCACCAAGAGCAAATGGTGGCCAGACTCAAGCCAAACCAAACTACACTAAGAGAGCTCCCAAGAATGAGAAGCCAAAGCGGCAAGCTGCAGTTGCTGTTGAAGAAAGAGGCTTTGACTGGAGCTTTCAGGTGGAAGATGCATCTCCAAACCAAGCTCTCATGGTTGACCATGATGAAGCCAAGGTATTGGAACATCTTTGCACTCCTGAATGTATTGCTAAAGTAAATAGATATAGGTCCTATAACTTAGAGATGAGATCTGATCTTGAGTCTTTGAATATCTTAAAATATGATTTCAAAAAGGCTGAAAATGATTATAAGTTAAAGATAGAGGACTTAGAGAAAACCATTTCAGTTCTTAAACATGAGCACACAAATTATAGGACTCAGATAAAGGAGCTCATAACCAAGTTGACTGAATGCTGGGCTGAGCATGTGATCAGCAAAGCCAGGGCAAAAAAATGTGTTCTTGAAGAAGAGACATTCAAAAACATAATATCCTCATCCTTGCATGAAAAAGTTTATTATCAGAATAAGCAGGGACTGGGATCTTATGAGATAGCTCCTCCATACATAATTTTGTCTCTAAGATCTCCTAGGTATGGAACTTGTGAGATGAGCTTCCTCTCATAGACCCTTTGACTAAAGAGGATGAAGAGGAGATGATGAAGAATGGCTCTGAGAGGAGTGAAGAAGAGCATTCTAAGAAGGGTCATCATCCCTTTGAGGAGAGTAAAGCTTTTGGGATGACCAAGTCCTAGAGAAATAACTTGATCAGAAAGAGCAAGAGAAATGCAAGGAAGGCTCAAGAGATCAAGGCCACCTTCAGCTCTGCACAGAAACAAGTCTTTGTTTCTGCAAGATTTGAAATGGTTAAAGTTGAGGACACAAACTTGAACTCCAACAACAAGAGTTCTAGTTCATGTCCAAGTCATCCCATCATCATGAAGAAGGCTCATAAGTTATGAACCACTGCTGTACAACATGAACCATCAAGCTCCAAAGGTAGTTCTAACCCCACAATCATTGCCACATCATCTGAGAAGATGAAGATTAAGAGTGAAAGTGATCAAGTTCAGCTTTGTTCTTAAAGGAAGACACCTAGAAGGAAGAGAATGGATTGTGTTATGTGTGGGAGTACCTCTCATTTTGCTAAGGATTGTGTTTACAATCCAAAGGGTACTCTCCACATTGCAAAGAAAGAAACTTCTAAAAGTCTGGAGAAGAAGAAGCAAGCTTTGGAAGGAAAATCTCTTTCCTTTGGAAGCTCTAAAATGAAGAAGAAGACAAGTGGAAACTTGCATTCAGAAGAAACTTTGGTCTCAGAAGAAAGGAATACTTCCAAAATACTGAAGCCTGTTGCAATGAAAGCATTCCGAAGGCCCAGTCATCAAAATTTCCGAAGTCAACAAAACTTCCGAAGTATTGAAGGTCAAGTCAACCTTCCAGAGGTGGTGTGGAAGTCAAAGAAAGACAAAGTGGCTAAAAGTTCTTCATCAACTTTAGCAAATGATCCCTTCAGCAAGACTATAGGATCGATTACCATTGCATTGTCTTCAACTTCTTTTGATGAGCCCAAGACCAATGAGGCTTGGGTTTCCAAATGTAACTAACCATCTCTTTTGTGCAGGAACAACTCAAGACAAACAAAAATGTATGGATCATTGATAGTGTCTATTCCAGGCACATGATAGGCAATAGGTCACTACTCCCAAAGTTTGAAAGAATTGATGGAGGACCAGTTGCTTTTGGAGGAGATGCTGGAGGTTACATTATAGGAAGGGGCAAGGTCACAAATGGTAAGCTCAGCATTGAAAAGGTAAATTTTGTCAAGGAGCTTGGGTACAATATTCAGAGTGTATCCTAATTTGAGATTAGAGTCATAACATGCTCTTTACTAAGCATGAGTGCATTGTTCTCAAGCCCGGGGTGGTTATTCCTCATGAGCATATTCTGCTCAGATCCCCTAGGAAAAGGAACATGTACATTTGATAGAAATATCTCCCTTAGGAGAAGTTTCATGCTTTCTAGCAAATAGTGATGAGTTTTTTCTCTAGCATAAAGGAATGTGCCATGTAAACTTTAAAAACATGGGTGTTCAGAAATAAGAAGGATGATAGAAGACTTGTCATCAAGAACAAGGCCAGACTAGTTGTTCAAGGATATACTCAAGAAAAAGGAATTGACTACATAAATGTCTTTACTCCTGTGGTAAGAGTTGAAGCTGTCAGAATATTCCTAGCTTTTGCTGCATCCAAAAACTTCAAGGTTTACCAGCTTGATGTCAAGTGTGCTTTTCTTTATGGGGTGATTGATGAAGAGGTGTATGTTAAACAACCACTTGGGTTTGAAGATCCTGATCATCCTGATTATGTCTGTAAGCTTGATAAGGCTCTTTATGGGCTGCACCAAGCACCAAGAAAGTGGTATGAGACTATCACAGTATCTTTGTTAGCATGGCTACAAGAGGGTTACTATTGATGGAACTCTCTTCATCAAAGGAATAGGAGATGACATTATGCTAGTTCAAGTATATGTGGATGACATTATCTTTGGGTCAACTAATTCAAAGCACTACAAAAACTTTGAAAAGCTGATGAAAGACAAGTTTGAAATAAGTGCCATGGCGGAACTCAATTTCTAACTAGGAATTCCTGTAAAGAAAGTTGACAATGGCATCTTCATAAGTTATTCTAAGTATGTTCAAGACATACTTCAAAGATTCAACATGATTGATTGTAAGGTTGCTAAGACACCCATGGCGAGAAACCACTCCCTTGGACCTGATCTTGAGGGGGAGTGTGTTGATGAGCATCTCTTCAGGGCAATGATTATGTATCTTATGTACCTCACAGCTAGTAGGCCTGATATCATGTTTGCTTCATGAATTTGTGCAAGATATCAAGCCAACCATAAGATGTCACACCTAATCACCGTCAAAATAATTCTAAGATATCTCAAAGGTGCTCCATCCCTTGGCCTTTGGTATCCAAAGAACTTTGACTTTAATATGTATGCTTATACAAATAGTGACTATCATGGCTGTAACGTGACTGCAATGTCAACATCAGGGGGATGCCAATTTCTGGGTGGAAGGATAGTCTCCTGGCAATGTAAGAAACAATCTTATGTATATGCATTTATTGCTAAGGCTGAATACATTACTGCTACAAGGTGCTGTGCTCAAGTACTTTGGATTCAAAATCAGATGCTGGATTATGGATTCAACTTCAAGGAGACTCCCATCCACATAAACAACAACAATGCTATCTCAATCATATAAAATCCTGGGCAACACTCAAGGACAAAGCACATCAATATTAGGTATCATTTAATTAGAGATAACTTTGAAAAGGGATTAATCAAACTAGTCAAGGTTAACACAAATGAACAATATGTTGATCTGTTCACCAAAGCTTTTGATGAACAAAGATTCAAATACTTTGTATCAACTATTGGGATGATTAACTTTGAGTAGCTTTTCTTAAAACTTAACCATATTATTTTCAAAACTTGTGTGTCCTAAGTTGTCTATTTTATCACCTTCATAAGCCCTTTGTTCTCTTTCGAAGTAAAATCTTTTTAAAATACATTCCTTAGATTTTTGAAAATCCTGATCTCTTTATCCTTTGGAAGATTTAAAATTACCTTTGGAAGAAACTTATGTCTTAGAAAACAAAAATCTATTTAAATAGTTTTACCTTCAGAAGAAATTTCCGAAATATCTTCCGAAGCTTAAAATCAACTTAAATACTTGTATGTTATATAAGAACAAATTTTCTTCGGAAAGCAATTTCTCTTCGGAAGTTTTTATTATTCATAGAATAAATACTCTGAGTTCTAAATATCTTCCGAAGCAAAATTATCAAAAATCTTTGAAATATCTTCCGAAGTCAATTTTCCTTCAAAAGCTTTTCTTCAAGAACTTCCTAAGCAAAATAACCTTCGAAAGATTTCTCGACTTTCAAGAAAACTATTTTGTGGGCAAAAGAAAACTATTTTTTCAGAGGTGGGACCGACTTTCGAATTTCAAAGTTTATCCTCTTTCATTAACTTTGTCTCAGATCCTTTTCACATATAAACCCAACGGTTCCCCCTCTTTTTCACTATCTTCTTCATCTGCATTTCTTCTCTGACAAAAATTCTCCCAAACTACCTTTGTTCTTCATCTTCCTTCACCCTTAAGATTCTCAAAATGGCTAATCTAAATCTCCGAATCAACCTTGATTTCTCCATGCAACTTCACAGGAAACACAACCAGGTTGCTCTGTTGAACTCTAAGAAAGATGATAGTTTCTCAAAGGTTTGCTGTTTTCTGGCTCTGTCTAACTACTTCACCATCCTTATCATTGATCCTACTCTGTATGAGGATCATTTGCTTGAATTTTGGAAGACCTGCCAAGAGGTTATTATGGATAGGGAGAAGGCACTGTCTGCCACAATGCAGGGGAGCACAATCTTTATCACTCCGGCCATCATCAACAATCATCTTCAGCTGGATGATGAAGAAGGTGAGGTGTTCTTCCGTAAGGAATCTGTAAATCATTCCTTTGAGCAGATGGGCTATGAAGGAGATTTCTCAGTAAAGACCTTCAGGAAAGGGATGGTCTCATCCCAATGGAAATACCTTCTTCATGTGGTTATCCACAACTTGTCCAACAAGCATGGTGGGTGGAACCAGATTGCTGAGGATCTCTCCTTCATAGTACATGGAATGGTTCAAGGGGTCAAGTTCATGTACTCTCAGTTTGTTTATACAAATTTACTTGCTAACTTGGACTCTTTAGAGTATTACATGTTTCCTAGATATGTTTAATACATTATCAATTGTGAACTAGAATTTAACCCAATCCAAGGGGCTAAAAGTGTCCAAAAGGACAAACTTTGAAAAGTTGGTGTAAAAGTGGGCATGGCCGCCCACTTCTCGTATAACACCATATCTTTCGGATATTTTTAGAGAGAGAAGAAGAAGCTGAAAAACTCTCGGGTTTTGAAGAAAAACCAGAAAAGATCGAATTCAAGGTAAGAATTCATGGTTTTATGGTGTTCTTAACTGGCCTTAGCCTCGATTGCATGCTTATGTGTGTTTGTGTGTTTGGTTGTGTGTGTTTGGTGGGTTTCTAGGTGGTAGAACTCAATTGCATTCGGGTTTTGAAGGAAGTTATACCCAAGAGCTGCTAAGGTGAGTTCTTGAATCCCCTTTTTATTTGTTTTAAACTGATTTAGGGCTGGAAATGCATGTATGAACTTATTTTTATAAAATGGGTTTTCACCCGTATGTATGTGTGTGAATGTGTTTGCGGGTGGGGTTTGATTTTGGGTGTGTTTATGATTATGATGATGTTATGAATGTGTTTCTAAGGCTTAGTGTATGAATTAAGCTTAGAACATGATAGATGATGATTAGGGACTGAATTATGTTGTTTATGTGTGATTTAGACTTCCCATGCGCCTAAATAGTGGGCCATGCGCCCAACGGTATAAATTGCCTAAGTGTTCCCATGCGCCCAAAATCCCATGTGCCCAAATAGTAGCCATGCGCCTGGAAAAGGCTGAAATTGACTAAGTGTCCAGACGCCTAGTAAGCCCATGTGCCTAGGTACTCATGCGCCTGCCTAGTGCCCATGTGCCTAGAATTTGCCTAGGGTAATTAAGTG
Organism: Flaveria bidentis; assembly: GCA_018326385.1. Lineage (NCBI taxonomy): Eukaryota > Viridiplantae > Streptophyta > Magnoliopsida > Asterales > Asteraceae > Flaveria > Flaveria bidentis. The sequence continues at coordinate 13,896 of BJCM01176186.1, forward strand.
TTGCCCATGCGCCCCAATAGTGCCCATGCGCCTAAGTGTTCCCATTAACCCAGAAGGCCATGCGCCTGCATAATGACCATGCACCTAAGACTTAGAGAATTTTTTTAGATTTTGGGGAAAATGTAAAGTGTAGGCTTTGACTTGGGAAGTTCCCGGAGGATATGTAAGTTGACTTTGTGAAGTCATAGATGATGTGACATGAATGATGATGTGTGATTGATGGTTATGCATGATGATAATGTATGATGATTATGTATGTTATGTATGATATGTTTCCTTATGTTCCTTATTACGTATGATGATGTGACTTTACGTGGTGTGATTATGTTAATGAACGTAAAGTAATATCTTAACGAAGTGAAAGATTTAAGATAAAAAAAGTGAAACATAACGAACAAATGAAAAGTCTTGCACGCAAATGAAAGGAGGTTCACAACTCATTGAGAGCTGTTAGCTCAACTGTGTGTTTACTGCGTGCGATCTTGGCTAACCCTTAAGGGTTCACATACAGGGGGAGTTAGTCTATGTGACTACTCCATATGTGCGATACGCGTGATATGTGCGATATGGGGTCCTTGTCGCTTAACCCTAGATGATATAGCTTTACTTGTAAGGCCTGGTTCCCGGGACACTCACAACTGGTCAATTATTGCACATAAAACATATAATTACATTAACTTGAAATAAACATTGCAACAGAAACACTAAAAACAACATTTTCATTAAAAATGCTTTTGCAAAGTAATACAACCTTCGTTACACAATATCATTTGTTCTCATTACAATGAAAAAACATTAAACAAAAGAATTCCATCCAAAGGAGCCAAGTAGCCGCCCTGTGCCATCCTCAGTAACTTTACCTGCCAACTAGAAAATGCATAAAAAGTCAGCGTTGCTGAGTGAGTTCTAGTTTTAAGTAAAACATACTTTACTTTCATTAAAACCATTCTTCACTTTTGTATGTGGTCACACATCATACGTACACATAGATAATATCATTATTATCTTCTTCATTTATTCATTAACTTTCATTCATTCATCGTACTTCATTATCATTCACTTTCATAAATTATTTTCATGCTCATTCATTCATGCTTTCTTACTTTCATTCATACGTTAATCTTTACTTCTTTACATTCTATCCAAAACCATGAACTTTTCCCTATCGTCATGCATAAAGCGGGAACTGGGCTGAGGTTTATCATAGACCACCCGTCATAGCGCTCAGCAGCCTGACCACAGTACCTAGGGTAAATTCAGGTGTACCATTTTCATGTGCTATACCCCACCGTCATGCATAAAACGGGTACTGGGCTGAGGTCAATCATAGACCCCTAGTCATGGCGCTCAACAGCCTGACCACAACACCTAGGGTAAGCGACAAAGGTTCTATACAAATGGTCGGTCATAAAGACGGATCCCGGCGTGCATCCTTCTGGGATAACTAACCCACACACCGTTGAACTAACACCCTTCATTGGGCGTGTTTCCACATACAAGGCTTGCAAGACTTATTTTACTTTTCTTTGTTAATTAATGCATGCATTCTTTTATTATGTTCCTCTTTTCATTATCTTCCACTTTACATTACATAATACTTTCATTTCATTCACTAACATTCAACGTAAAGCCACAGAAAAATACCCATACATAATAAGGAACATCAACATTCACATACAACATCACCATATAGGACATCATCATACATACATAACATACATCAAACATACCATCATGCATAAGAATCAAACATACATCATCATCATGCCCATCACATCATCTATGACCTCAAAAGTCAACTTACATGAACCCCCGGGAACCTCCCAAGTCCAAACCTACATCTGCATTTTCCCTGAAATTCAGAAAATAAACTAAGTCTTCATCCGCATTTCCTATTATTCATCCGCATTTCTTATTGTTCATCCTCATTTCTAATTGTTCATCCGCATTTCTTATTGTTCATCTGTATTTCTTATTGTTCATCCGCATTTCTTATTGTTCATCCGTATTTCTTATTGTTCATCCGCATTTCTTATTATTCATCCGCATTTCTTCCACTCTTCTGCATTTGCCAATGCGTAAGAGCAGAACTTGTCCGCATCACTTCTGATCTTCCGCATTCAATGCGTAAGAACAATATGTTCTTCTCCAGCAGACTCTTCATTCGCATTTCCTCTAGTCGCATAACTTTCATCCGCATTTCCTCCAGTCGCATAACTTTCATCTGCATTTCCTCTTGCTCATCCGCATTTGCCAATGCGGATGAGTTAGACTCAGTGGGTCATTCGCATTAGGAACACTTAAGAAGTTATTCTAAAACTTAGGCGCATGAGCCCTATTTGGGCGCTTGAGCAGCCCCATTCGAACCTAAACATCAGATTTCAGTCCCCAAACATCACCTATCATGTTCTAAGCTTAAATCATACATTCTAAGCCATAGAAACACAACCATAACATCATTAAACACATACATAGCCCAAAATCAAACCCCACCCGCAACATACACACATACATACATACGGGTATGAAACCCAACTTTTATAAAAAGTTCATACATGCATTTCCAGCCCAAAAATAGTTAAAAACATGTAAACATGGGGTTCTAGAACTCACCTTAGCAGCCTCTTCGGGAAAGACTTCCTTCAAAGCCCGATTGCTACAAGTTCTCACCTAGAAACCCACTAAAACACACACACATACCCATAAGCATATAACCGAGGATAAAACCAGTTAAGAACACCATAAACACACGAATTCTTACCTTGAATTCGAACCTTTCCTTCTTGTTCTTCTTCAAAACCCGAGAGCTTTATGCTCTTTTCTTTCTCTAAGAAAATAGCCGAATGATGTGAGTGTAGGCAGACAACATGGGCAGCCTTCACCTTTTACACCCACTTTTCAAATATTTTGTCCTTTTTGACATAATTGGTCCCTCTACTTTTGTGTTATTTCTTTTCCTTCTTTTCTTTACTTCTTTCTTTCTTTCTATGTCTTTTATAAATAACCGGGTGTTACAAGTCCACCCCTTTATATAGGTTCCGTCCGCGAAACCTGTTATTCCTGGAACAAATGTGGGTAATGCTGTCTTATCTCTTCCTCTGTCTCACACGTAGACTCAGATCCCTTCCTTTGCTTCCACTATACACGCACAAGAGGAACCACTTTATTCCTTAACCTCTTCTCCTTATGATCAATGATCTCCACTGGTTTCTCTACATAATTGAGCCATTCTTCTACCTCGATATCTTCTAGTGGTACAACCATAACTCATCTGGTAACTCTAGTCTATAGGCCACCTCTCCTACTCGAGCGACGATTCGGAAAGGCCCTATGTATCTCGGGCTCAACTTGCCCCACTTTCTGAACTGAATGATACCTTTCCAAGGTGAGACCTTCAACATGATTCTATCACCCACCTGGAACTCAATCGGTCTACGTCTCTTATCAGCATACGACTTTTGCCTATCTTTAGTTTCCTTCATAAAGGCTTTGACCCTTTCTAGTTTCTCAGTCGTAGCCTTGACCACTTCGACGCTCATTAACTCTTTATGGCCAATATCACCCCAACACACGGGCATTCTGCATCTCCTACCATATAGCATCTCATAAGGAGGCAAACCAATGCTGGCATGATAACTATTGTTATATGAGAACTCCGCTAATGGTAAGTGGTCATCCCAAATTCCTCCAAAGTCAATGAAGCATTCCCATAGCATGTCTTCCAACGTCTGAATAGTCCTTTTTGATTGAGCATCTGTCTGAGGATGATAAGCCGTGCTAATATGTAACCTTGTCCCCATCGCATCGTGGAATTTCTTCCAAAATTTAAATGTAAACCAGGTGTCACGATCAGACACAATAGACACCGGCACACCATGACGAGTTACAATCTCCTTAATGAAAAGATCAGCCAACCTCTCGGATGAATATGTCTCGTGGATCGGTAGAAAGTGAGCACTCTTCGTCAAATGATCAACTATCACCCATATAGCATCATACCCTCACGTAGTACGCGGTAGCTTCGTAATGAAATCCATGGTGATATTTTCCCACTTCCACTCCAGTATATCCAAAGGTTGGATCTTCCCATATGGCTTTTGGTGCTCGGCCTTCACTTGTAAACAAGTAAGGAATTTACTCACATACTCCACCACATCACGCTTCATATCCGGCCACCAATAGTCTTTCTTCATGTGTTGATACATCTTCGTAACACTGGGATGAATAGAGTATCGAGTCTTATGAGCTTCATCCATGATCTTCACACGTAGATCCCCAAAACAAGGAATCCACATCCGCCCGAATCGAGTTCTAACACCAAGTGTGTTTTCACCTAATTCTGGGACCAGACCTCTCATTCTTTCAGAGTTAAGATGATTTTCTTTCAATGCTTCATCTTGAAACTCCTTGACTTGCTTCATCACATCAGAGGTCATGATCAATTGGTAAGCTTTCACCTGAATCGGCTCGGGCCTCTCCTTCCGGCTAAGGGCATCCACCACCACATTGACTTTTCCTGGATGGTAATGGATCTCGCAATCATAATATTTTATGAGCTCCAACCATCATCTCTGCCTCATGTCCAAATCTTTATTCTCGAAGAAGTACTTCAAGCTCTTGTGGTCAGTGAAAATGGTGCACTTCGTCCCATACAGGTAGTGCCTCCAGATCTTCAACACGAAGACCACAACTGCTAGATCCAAATCATGAGTAGGATAGTTAATTTCATGAACCTTCAACTGTCGGGATGCATAGGATATAACCTTCCCTCTCTGCATTAACACACACCCCAACCCCGAGTAGGAAGCATCAGAATAAACCACCCGATCTTCACTTCCATCGGGTAACAACAAAATAGGAACTTGAGTCAATCTTGCCCTTAACTCCTCAAATTACTTCTCTTGAGCTTGACCCCATAAAAACTTTACATCCTTACGGGTCAAGTTGGTTAGTGGAGAAGTGATCTTAGAGAAGTCTTGAAGGAATCTTCTGTAATAGCCCGCCAAACCCAAGAAACTACGAATCTTGGATGGCGTCTTTGGAGACTTCCATTGCATCACCACCTCCACCTTTGCTAGATCCACCATAATCCCCTCGGGATTCACTACATGACCCAAAAACTGAACTTCGTGCAACCAGAACGCGCACTTTGAGAATTTAGCATACAGTTTCTCCCTTCTCAACGTCTACAACACCTCCCGAATGTGACCGACATGCTCCTCCTCACTCTTGGAATAAATCAAGATATCATCGATAAACACAATCACTGATTTATCCAACATCGGCCGACACACTCGATTCATTAGATCCATAAAAGCAGCTGGCGCGTTGGTCAAGCCAAATGACATAACAAGAAACTCGTAGTGACCATAACGCGTGCGGAAAGCTGTTTTAGGGATATCCTGTTCTTTCACCTTTAAC
>BJCM01176192.1:0-25429 GCA_018326385.1 Flaveria bidentis
ACACTAAAAAAAACTAACCGGTTTGAGCCCAAACCGGTTTTCAAACCGACCCAAACCGGTTTTATAGGTTTGGGTTTTTCTAAGTCCAAACCGGTTTGAGTCCAAACCGGTTTTGACCACGGTTGACCAAACCAGTTTTATAGGTTTGGGTTTTTCTAAGTCCAAACCGAACCGGTTTGAATCCAAACCGGTTTTGACCACAGTTGACCAAACCGGTTTTAGAAAAAACCCGGTTTGTACACCACTAGTTGTGAGTGAATAAGATAAAGAATTTTATTGTTAATTGATGTATTTAAAAAATGACTGTTAAATCTTATACTTTGAAGTTCAGAATGAGTTGTAACACTATACTTTGAAGCCATCAAACCAGAACTCGACTGTAGGGTTGAAATCCGTACGCCACCGGTCAAACCCAATCATTTCCCCGTAAAAAAATCAGTCCGACTCGAACGGGCTTGGACGGCAACCTGAGCTAACCAACTTAGCCCCAAAGACAAATCAATGTGGGCCCATACCCAATTTGTACAATGTACACCTCTATTGGATATCGAAAAGGAGGTGATGGGCAACAAACTAACAAAGAGTCTGAGACCATGGGCCTTGGGCTTTTTCTCTAGTAAAAACCTACTAAATAACTCAAAACGCTATAAATGGGCTAAACTTTAGACTGTTAATAAAAGTAACTTTTAACATTTAACGAACATGGTTCGTGAACGATAGGAAATTTGTTTATGTTTGTTTTTCTAGTAATTGAACGAACACGAACACAAATAATAAATTTTCTTTCGTTTAGTTAAATGATCGAAGATGAACACAAGTTGTATTCATTCATTTATATTCATGCATGTTCGATAATATGTTTGTTAACTTTTGTTCATTAATGTTTAATAATTTGTTCGTTTATGTTTCAAATTTTTTTATTAGTTATTTTTATGACAATTATATCATGTGTTAAGAACTTATTTACTTTTAATGAATTTTATGTAATGTTTGTGATGAAAATATATTTTTTTATATTTAAATAAACATATGATCATTCGTATTCGTTAGTGTTCATAAGCATCTTTGTGTTCGTCATAGTTTGTTTTTTGTGCGTTCGATAAGTGTTCATAAATAGTTGATAAAAACATATTTATTTTCGTAATGAACGAACACGAACAAAAACTTTCACTCGTTAAGTGTTCACAAGCGGTTTATAAACAATTTTGTTTTTAGTAAACGAACATTGTTCGTGTTCGTTTGTTTGTTTTGCGTTACTAACCATACATGAAACAACAAACGAAAAAGATAAGAAGAATATTATCCAATATCCACTTCAAAATCAACCACACAGAAACCAACCAGAGGCTGTATCACACTCGCACCACAATGGCCTCCTCAACCCCTCTCTTCTCATCCCCACTCCCTCTCTCCCCCCTCCGATCTCACGCGCCGCCGCTACAGCCCCTCACCTTCGCCGTCAAAGCCACCCCCGACGACTCCACCTCCACCTCCACCGACCCACCGACCGCCGACCCATCAAACACCTTCGACGACCGCCTCTCGCAGGTCCGCCTCCGCTACCGCAGCGGCACCGGAAAGAAAGCCGACGCCCGAAAAAGCAAAAAGTCCGGCATGAAACCCGGCGGCTCCGGCGGCAACCTCTTCCTCCCGCCGGTGCCGCTGAAGGAGCCGACGTCGGGTGGGCTGAAGGTGGACTTCGGGTTTAGCCCGTATTCCGAGAGGATGAATGGGCGGGTGGCGGCGCTGGGGCTGGCGGCGCTGCTGCTGGTGGAACTGGCTACTGGTGAGAGTGTGATAAAGTATCATACGCCGTCGATTGTGTTTATTCAGGTGTATTTTGTGGCGGCTGTGACGGCGATTTATTGTAAGGTTGAAAAGGAAAAGGTCAGCATTTGGCCCTCTTCGTAAACAAATCAGGTCGGATACAGTTGTTGTTTTTTTAAAGCTTTTTTGTGTGTGAACAGTTGTATTGTTTGTATAAAGTAAGAGAAATTTATAAAATTTGAGGTGATAACTGATTAAAAAAAGTGTGTTATAGAAGTTAATAACAGTTGTATTGTTTGGGACTTGATGAACATTTGCACTCACCATTTGAGTGATCTTAAAGCTATGCTGCTAGATGTTCTAATGAACACAATTTCTGGATTGGTATACTTTCTTTGTAGATTAGTTTAAGTTAGCTTGTAGTAGTGGGAGGGTAGGAGGAAATCTCATTTCTTGTTGTTTAGATTAGAATTTTGAAATATGAAATCATGAGGGTATCATATTATTTCTTATTGTATAAGTTTATACTTTTAAACTAATAAAAAGGTAACTATTGAAATGTGACAAGTCATTTTTTGTATGTTACTGACGAAGGTCCCTTATGGCTCTAGGCCTCACAAAACGGACACGCCTTCTTGATGAACCGCTTTAGAACGAGTGACCAAACCATGAAATAAGAATGGGTGCCGAGACATCAATTGTGTTTGAAATATATTACTAGAAGATTGCTGACAAAGCAAGTACAATCTAGTAATCTACCAATGTAGAATACATATCTTTCATGATGATCAGAGAGTGAATAGTTCTCGGATTATAGATGTTTAATGCTAATTGATTAGTGACCCCCAATAGCTTGCACAACTAGAAATACCAAGATTGCTATGAAAGTTACAGACATCAGCAAATACTTTGTAACGAAATCACCATACTACGACACATATCATACAAATAGTATCTTTTTTTTTGGAGTTTGTTCACACGGATCACATCCCTGTGATACGGCTAACGATCTGTTTCAATGTGCAAGGATACAAGGGAACACCTCACAAAACAAGGAGATTTGGCTATCATTGATCACTAGTCTGTCATACCACTGCAATCACTCTCTTTAATATTTAGCAAATGTTAAAACAAACTCTCTCCCATGATCTCGAAAGCAAACCGAACATCCTATACGTTGTTATGTTCAATCTATCCATCCGGTCCTCAAAACCGTATGGCATACAATTACATTACATATATATGTGAAACTTTATAAAGAAAACTAATGTGTTATTAACTACTATATTATTCATATGAAGCATGCAATCAAACAAAATATATAATGAATTTTTATTAAATCAAAATTGTTATAGAACATACTTTACTTTGAACTTTTGGCTAATAACATAAAGAAAACAACAAATAAAATTCAATTAATCATATAAGAAAGTGAATAAAGCATTTCGGGCTCCTACCACCCACGTACTCATGACATGACATGTAAATAAAAAAAGGTTATAAGTTTAAGTGTTACTTTGAGTAAAAATGATCGGAGTTGAGTTAGAGAGTTTTTTTCAGTAATGAGTTTTCTTTCGCGGGATTGTTAAGGGTGCGGCCCCGGGTGAAAAAAACACATGGGTTGAACCGATTAAGATAATACTTGTTCTTCCAAAGAGCGTTCGTACATTTGTTGTTAAAAACAAAAAGCCACCCGCACACCCAACCCTGAACAATAAAAACACGTGTCACGCCGACTTATATTCCAGCGAACACAATCAACGGCCCTCTAACCAAAAACATCCCCCCACCGACAACCATTTCACACACTCCGATGCTAATTTTAGGTGTTCGAATTCAACAGCCCCTTTGGGCTCCCAGCCGCCACGGCCTCCGCATCAAGTGCAACTTTTCCAATTCATCTTATCCGCATCAGGTTCCCACCTAAACTCGATCAATGAGGGACTGTATATATTCATGAGCACCAACTGTTTGATGAAATTACTGAATGAATTGACTTTATTCAGGCACTCCATTGTGTAGACGAAGAGTGTGGCGATTTCTTGAATTGGTTGAGGCAGAAGGCTGGGGTGGAAATTTCGTCTGTGCTTTCAATTGGGAAGTCGAATTATGGCAGGTGAACTATGAATTTGTATGTTTTCTCATCAAGATTATGACTAACTGTACAAAAAATCAAATCTTTGTTTATTAGAAGTGTAAATTGCAAGAGATGTAGATTACCCAACAAAGAATTTTGTATATGTAACATGGAGTTACGACTCTTGAATAGCAAACTTTACATGCTGCCATGATATTTAAGAAATAAAAAGATGTGTTACATTACAAATGATGTATAAGCCAAATAGCCAATGATCCTTCGGTCTAGTGGTCAAGGGAGGTGGGAAACTTTGTCTCTTTTAATGGTTCAGGTTCAAACCTTGGCATTGGCAAATAATTACTAACTTGGTGATACTAACAACTTACCTGTTTTTATAAAAAACCAAATGATACATAAAAGAATAGGTTTTTCAAATTGTTTTTACTCGTCTGTGTTTTAAATTCAGGTCATTGTTTGCTTGTAAACCGATACAAGCTGGTAATTGCATATTGAAGGTTCCTTACAGTGCGGTATGATTTATTGAAATTTTAGGACTTTTTAACATCCCAATTCCGTGTGGTCTGTGATTTGTTTTCCTTCTTTTTCTTTTTGCAGCAACTGGCACCGGATAATCTACATCCGTCAGTACATTCTTTGTTGGGGGAGGAGGTCAGCGATGTCGCCAAGCTTGCTTTGGTCATCCTACTGCACCAAAGACTTGGTCAGGTATAATTGTATAAATTACTCTGTACTCTTATGAGATCTTGTGTGTAACATTTACTCATTGTTTGCAATTGGCCTTTTACAGCTACATGTTATATATGTATAACTAGCATGCTATTATGCTTCTGACAAATTTTTTCTGGACATGTTCTAAGCGGTTCCTTGTTTAATTTCTATTTTCTAGTGCAGGCTTCTGAATGGGCCCCTTACATCAGCTGTTTGCCACGTGTTGCGGATATGCATAGCACGGTATTTTCCTCTTTCATTTTGGTTTAGTCACACATGTGATGCCCATGTTCTCTGTTTCATTAGGGATTATTTGATAACCATATTTTTTTTATATATTGCTTGAGGTTCTTAGAGTTTCCATTTAATTTTACTTAATACTGTTTGTTATTTTTGAACACTTCTACTTCTGTAGATATTTTGGAGTAATGAGGAAATGAACATGATCAAGATAAGTTCTCTATATCATGACACATTGATACATAAAGCTAAAATTGAAAAGGACTTCTCCTCCATAAAACATGTATGTCAGTTACTTCTCTTTGGTTTTTGCAAGCTCACCCGTTGTTCCTTGAAATCTTTCTTATAGCAACCAATCACTGGATGCTTATGAACTTAACAATTGGTTATTGCTGTTCACACTCTTATTACTTGAATGCAGGTTCTTGATTCGTTTCCTGAATACTTTGAAGGTGTCACATTACATGAATTCAAGCATGCATATAATCTAGGTATTATATCTTATCATATTTTATTTTTATACTCGGTTTATTTTTATCCTTTAACTGACATCCATTCATGGTAGCCTATATTCCTATGTAAGCATGCATGCGTACTCTTTCTTATAATTTCTCATAAATGTTTCAGTTGAATCTCGAGCTTGGATCAGCACAAGGGGTGTTTCAATGGTATTCTAATGTGATGATTTTTTAACATTTTACAACCGTCTATAATTTCTTTCAAAGTTCTTTTCACATTTTTTAGAATAGCAGGCTTCTTAAAATTCTTCAGTGAATTAGCAGTTTTTTAGATTCCGTTTGCAGATTTCTTTAACCATGATGCATATTCAGAAACAGATGTCTTGAGTGATGACTTCAAACAAGTCTCAGAGGTAATATCGTCAAACCGGTGTCTTTGATATTCACAAATCACTAATCAATGTGCATTCGACAGGTTATTGCTGATGAAAATTATGCTCCTGGTGATGAAGTTCTTATAAGATATGGGAAGTTTTCAAATGCTAGACTTTTATTGGACTTTGGATTTATAATTCCACGCAACAAATATGATCAGGTTAAAGTTGAGGTCAATGCATCTCAGCATGATCACCTGCGTGCATTGAAGTTAGATCTTTTGCATAGACACACCACACCATCCCTGAAAGATGCTAATGATTTAAGCTCACAGGAAAATGGCTTCATGGTGATGTAGGTATCTATCTGTTCATGGAAAAAACCACTTGGTGAAATTAAATTGTAAAACCATATTTTCAATTATTGTGTTGCTGGTGCTAGTTTCCAATATTGATTTTATGTTTTTTAACTGATTTAAAGGACATCTGAGCGGATAACATACATACAACTTGGTCCTTGTTATTATACAGGGAAGTCAAATCTTCAAGTGTCAAAGGGAGGGGAATTCCACAGTTGCTTCGTGCTTTTGCTCGTGTTCTATGCTGCACTTCTCCTCAAGGTCTCAGATATATTGTCCATACATTAATTTGTTGTTAATTATGAATTTTTTCTGATACTAATTTTAGTACAAAATAAGAATGTCTATTTGTTAAAAACTATGTTTTTGACAGTTAAAACAAAAATATGTGCACTGCTGAATTTATATTTCCCAAATGTTATTTTGTTAGTTTGATTCATGTGCTACGTTTTCAGCTCACTTTTCATGATTTCTACTGATATTTGATTAATTGCTAGTCAACATCAATTCATTATCAAGCATGTAAGTCCATACGAATTTTAAAAATATAGAAATGTTTGCGTGCTCTTCAGAATTGCATGACTTGGCTATGGAAGCAACACAAAATGATGGCCGTCTGGCCAGAAAACCTTTGAAGAACAGGGATAGAGAAGTGGAAGCGCATCAGTTATTGCATTCGAGATTCGTTCACATGATTGAAAATTATAATGCAGCTCTTGAGGTAATGTTAATTCCACTAGTTTCAATTTATCAAAATCTTTGTTAATTCAATTCCGTTGTTTTGGAAAAAATTTAATCCTGTAAAACAGTCCTAAATTCAATCCTGGTTCTTTTGGTAGGAATTTAATCTCAGAGTTTTCAATTTACCCAAATCTTTGTTACTTCATGCGCCAATAAGAGTTGCAGTTGACTTGAATATGTTTCAAGTTTTAGTCTTGCAGTCCTATTTTTTTTTAGTTTAGAAAATTATGTTACTGGTTAACAGTTTAGTTTCTGTGATCATATTTGTGATGCTTTGATTATTTAAAAAGGTAACAAAATGGATGAAAAAACATTGGTATGCGACCCATAATGACTCGTATGCAAATTTACTCGTTTAGATCACACCTGTTTTGTTGAATGCTTGATCAACTGTAATTTATGTTGCTAACAATAGTTTCACAGGCTCTAAACAGTTCTGAAATAAACACACGAAGGATGCAGCTGGCTCGAGATTTCCTAGCTGGGGAGCTTCGGATACTTGAATCTGCTTCGGCATGGCTGAAAAACTACTGTGATACTTTGAAACAAACAGTCTAGGACCCTAGGTCAAGACAGAGGTGAAAAAGATCTAAAGTTTCCAAATTTTACAGACTTTAGGTTGATTAAGCATGTCAAAGGTGAAAAAAGAGTACTTTTATTTTGTGTTGTGGGGTTAATGTTGAGGTGTAAACAAGCAAAACTGAAACATGTAGCAAGGTTAGAGCTTGACTTGTTTGGTTTTGGTTATAGACTTGAAACTTTGACTGTTCAATTCTAGACAAACTATAATTCTAAAAAGGAAGATATTTTCAGTTTTTCACAAGCAGGAGGTCAATCTGGGGGCAACCTTTTTATTTCGTGGGGGTAGCGGTAAATACAACTTATATTTCATAGGATGTTTTTTTGCTGGATATGTTTGTGTGTATTACGGATGTTGTTAAATACAACTCTTTAGCGGAGCGTGTACATATTTTTTCTTTATGTTTACATAGTTCTTTACGTGAATTTATGTTTTGTACGCTTGTCGAGCTTTTCATTAGTAAATTCATATCTTATACGCCTATCAGGCCTCGTAAAACAAACCCAGTTATCGAATTTTGGGCCATAAGGACTCCTCACTGTAACATTTTGAATTAATTTGGATCATTATTATTTTCAACATGTCTCAATGAGATGAATAAGTGAGGAGAAAAAAACTAACCAGTAAATATGGGCAGAATTAAATAATTGAGTGAGTAATATACATTCTAAAACGCTACTGTCTTGATTAAAAAGCATTTATATTTAATTAAACTAATCTAAAATTAACTATTAAATATTCAATATAAACTTAAGTACTTGATAATGATAATTATATTATTACTACGTCATGTGTAATACAGAGTTTAAATAAATTTACTGTTACATCCTTAATAATATACGATGTTATATTTTAAACATTGTGGATTATATGTATTGAATAAACACATATATTACACATATTTGAAAATTTAAAATTAACATATTTTAAATTTTAATTATGGATGGTTATTAAATAAAGAATATTTATTTGACATTTGAAGTTACAATATTTTTTTCTTATATTTATTATTATTTTAAGAAGAGAGAGATGTAGGAAAATCAAATATTAAATAGCCTATAATGATAACACGTGTATAATTTTATTTTTATTTATTAGTATAGAGATTCGAGTTTAGATAGAATAACAATAAATTAGCATAATAATATGAGGTAACAACAATAAAACAAAATTGATTTCCATTTAGAGCACCCACATTAAGGTCATAAGGGTATTTAAAGTCTAGTTGGTAAATGATAACTGCTTCAACATTTTTTTCTACACTCACTTTTACAACTCATAAAATCCATTCAACATTTTTTTTCTACACTCACTTTTACAACTCATAAAATCCATTCAACATTTTTTTTCTACACTCACTTTTACAACTCATAAAATCCATTAAATATGGTTTGCTCTTTCTTTTCTTATCTCCTCCGCTTGCATTCATCCGCTCATGTTGTTTCTCACCAACAATTGCCCACCCTTTATCTCACCCCATCTCTTCTCAATTCACCTTTTGTCTTTCTAAAAACATTTAAAAGCATCTTATACATCTTATACGTATGCTGTTGAAATTTTTAGTGTATAAAGATGCATTTAAAACCATTTTTCTTATGTTTAATAACTTTTACCGTATGTCTCACAAAAAATGGCATTTAACGTAATAAACATATTTAATTGTCGACGAACATTTAAGAGACTGTTTGATACCTTCTTCTTGATCAATTAAGATGCTATTATTTAAAGATGCTTGAACCAATTTTATGTGAAAATGTAAACTTAAGCATCCAATGCATAACTTAAATGTACCAACATGTTATATTGTATATCTTTTAGAGAATAAAATAACTCTATCTGTTTATAACAATTATACATTTATGTATTAAAATATATGTTTTTAACGGTAAATATTATTAAAAACCACTAACAAAATGTTAGAGCTGTAAAATAGCAAATTATTTAAAACAAATTATAAAACTGAATACATATATAAAAGTAAACCCATCAAAGGTTTGTAGCCTGATATGATCAATTTGTTTCAATTTCCCTAAGTGACGAGAGTTCAAGTGTCATCATGAACAAAATAATATTGGGTCCTAATATAGAGACATCCACTCATATAAATCAACACCCCCTATACGGTGCGTATGGATCTATACGCGACGTATAGGGTCGAATACACTAAAAACGAAGAAAATTCAGGGGCTGTCAGAGAGCTATACGCCCCATATAGCCCTATACGACACATATAGGGCTATACGACGCGCATAATGAATTTCGACATTGATTACGAGAAAAAATTCAGGGGCTGTCAGAGGGTTACACGACACGTATAGCCCTATACGGCACATACAACCCAATACGACCACCCTCAATACGACACGTATGGAGCTATACGATACATATAGAAGTTTTGGGGTGTTGATTTAAAATATTGAGATGTCTATCTAACAAACCCATGATATTAGATTAAACTAGATGGTCTAGAAGAACAAAATAATATTAGATTAAACTAGATGGTCTAGATTTGATCCACGTGTCACGTGTGAGTTTATTATTAAAAAAAGAGTAAATTGCAATTTTCATACATGTGTTTTGGGGGTGTTAACAAGATCAGCCCCAATTTAACAGTTTGCATACATGAGTTTACGAATGCTAACACTTTACGTACCTTCGTCCGATTTTTGTTAAACAACTGATAAATCTCCCCCACGTGCTCCTCACGTGAGGGGCAAAACTGTCAATTCACCCAAATTATTAATTATTTTCAGAATAAATTGCAAATTTCATACATGTGTTTTATAGGTGTTAACAGGATTAGCCCCAACTTAACAGTTTGCATACCTGAGTTTATAAATGCTAATATTTTACGTACCTCCGTCCAATTTTTGTTAAACAACCATTAAATCTTCCCCATGTGATCCTCACGTGAAGAGCAAATCTTAAATTCATCGTGAGCAACCTCTATAGCAACCTCTCTCTCCAAACCTTATTTCATCCCATCCCACCAAAATCTTTCGCTGAAGACTCTCAAACTCACCGTCTCCCACCGCTTCCTCGCCGCCCTCAAACTCTACCCCGCCGCCCACATCAGCCACCTCGCCGTCAACAATCACCGCCTCTACGCCACCTCGAGTGACCGCATCCACATATTCGACATGACGTCGTTCTCCATCATCGACACTTTCACTATCTACGATTTCTCATCAGGTTCAGTCAAATCCTTCACGTTTTATAACGGAAAAGTGTTCACATCCCATTTGGATTGTAATATCAGAATCTTTAAACTGACGGAACACAAATGGCATATACACGTCGGAACCCTACCGACGGTGGAAGATTAATAAATTAGGTGAATTGATAGTATAGCCCCTGACGTGAGGAGCATGTGGGGGAGATTTAACGGTTTTTAACGAAAAATTGGACGGAGGTACGTAAAGTGTTAACATTCGTAAACTCATGTATGCAAACTATTAAGCTGAGACTGATACTATTAACATCCTTAAAACACAGGTATGAAAATTGCAGTTTACTCTTAAAATATTAATTAAGTAGGTGAATTGACAGTTTTCCCCCTCACATGGGGAGCACGTGGGCGAGATTTAACGGTTATTTAACGGAAATTGGTAGGAAGTATGTAAAGTGTTAGCATTTGTAAACTCAGGTATGCAAATTGTTAAGTTGAGGCTGATCCTGTTAACACCCCAAAACACATGTATGAAAATTGCAATTTATTCTAAAAAAAAAAAAAGGTTACAAGAAAACCCAACAACCAAATACGGGCCTGGGCCTGGGGTATATTTTGATGGACTTGTGGATAAGGAGTTATGGATCTCGAAGCCCAATATAAATATCATGGGAGTCTATGCCCCTCTTTTTGAACTAAGAGGAACCAAATAACTCAGATCTAGGGTTTGTACGGGGCGACTTCATCAGGTAACCTCTTTGTGTTCATTTGTCTGATTTTTCGATTTTATGTACTTCGGTTTGTGCTTATCCGCTAGATCTGAATGTTTGAAGCAATTCGATTTGTTGTGTTAGTTCGCTGAATACGGATCTGGATCTGTTAAGGTCAAATTTGGTTCTTTTACTTCACAATCAGGATGTGATTGCTGTTCTTGTTGATAAGATTTATACGTTATATGTTGATTGTTGTAGATGATTGTCATCAGGATGTGAAATTGATATGTTTAATCTGGGTAATTGTTTAGTTTCATCGGTGGTACGTATGGTGGACCATACGTCAAATCCTGTAAAAAAGTGATTACAGTTTTTTAATTGATACGTGTTCTCGATGAAATTGATATAGTTATGAGATTATAGATGTGAGATGGGATAAATAACATGCTTTTTATATTGAGAGCACATGCTTATACTCTATCTAACATTTTTTTTTACATGCTTTGATCTTTTTTAGCACTTTCTTCTCCTTCAACGTGTTAATATTAGAATTTCTGCTATTTGTGTTAGCAAGAGAGCTGCCAGTTCTGCTACACTTTCTTTGATGTTTCTATTGACCCGTATATCAAAATAAAAATTTTAACTGTTCTTTACCCTCAAAGTCTCTAGGTAGAGGTATTGGCCCTCATCCTTACAGAAGATGATGTTCTTAAACCCCTTTTTTTCATACTCTCTATGTTGGGAAAGAACATAATCACACCTTACTTTCTATCACTAAAAGATGTTGGTGCACAATCAGTAGATGTCCAAACAAGTAAATCTTCACTAGCAATGCATAATTTGCTTATTTATGGATTCATGGATGATATGTTTTATGCTAACTGGGTATTGACACACATGATGTGATTTGTAAACTATTAAACATGTTGTGGTGTGGTGCCTAAATGCCCCCCTAGGCCCTAGCGTAATCATAGGGATGGTTGTTGGGATTTTGAATTGTCTATTAAGTTAGATACTATTATAATATGGGTATGAGGTGGCTGTTTTTATGCTGGTTTTCAGAAAAAATATGTTTGGTTGGTTATTGCTTTTTAAAAATTGTGTCTTTGTTTTAGGGAATATGTCGCGCTATAATGATCGTCATGGGACTACCCGCCTTTATGTTGGACACTTGTCTTCACGTACAAGATCACGTGATTTGGAACACATCTTTAGCAGATACGGAAGGTAAGAAGGTTAACAATGTAACTACCAATTATTTAGATTACCTGTTCTTATATATTTGATTGAAGATTCATTTGTGTGTCACATGATTTGTTGCTAATACCTGTGGCAAATCGGCTCCTGCATTCCTTTTTTCATTATTGTGTTATTAGTTTTAGTGATATAGTTAAACGAAGCCTTCACATAAGTTTATGGTTCATTGTTGTGTCATGGTGTTTTCACTTAGATATTCAGTTTTGATTAGTTAGATCTAGGCTATCTGGGCTATTCTACTTCAAGGCGTGTAGAAATCTAAACCGTTGCCATAATTGGCGTAATTTTGATGCTCAACAAACTCCCGTTTTGTTGAAAAAAATAAGGAAAATTAACCGAATGATATTTCTGAAGGTCAATGGTGAGAAGTTGCCTTTTGGTGGAAAGAGTTGTAATCCACGCAGATTGTGTAGGAGACTTTGGCGATTCTTTCTATAATGTTTTGCGTCTTTTTTTGATGGAAATTGGCTACAATCTGAAAGTGGTGTTTAGTTCATCTTTGAGGGGCAAAGTTTCAGCCCTTTGGTGCTTAATGTCATGATGGCCTTACTATTTCTGGCACCCATTTAACGCAGAATTCGTGATGTGGACATGAAGCGTGACTACGCCTTTGTGGTATGTACTTTATGGTCATTGCATTTGTAGGGTAAAATGTTCCTTTTCTCATTTCTTCTTTTTATATGGATAGATTTTGTGGCTGCTTTCTCTGTTTATAGATTTTATGGCTGCTTTCTCTCTTTTTTTAAATACTTATAGGAATTCAAAGACCCTAGAGATGCTGATGATGCAAGATATAGTTTAAATGGCCGTGATGTCGATGGAAGTCGTATTGTGGTGGAATTCGCTAAAGGGGTAATGATCTCTGAATGTTCTCTTATTTTGATAATAAAAACATACTCTTAACATTACGTACATTCTTTGACATGTTATAGGTTCCACGAGGGGGCGGCGGAGGTGGTGGTGGCTATGGCGGTTCTCGTGAATATCTTGGCAGAGGTCCTCCGCCTGGATCAGGTCGTTGTTTCAACTGTGGACTTGATGGTCATTGGGCTAGGGACTGCAAAGCTGGTGACTGGAAGAATAAGTGCTATCGCTGTGGGGAACATGGTCACATAGAAAGGAATTGTCAGAATAGTCCCAAGAAAGTAAAGTAAGTTCTTCATGTTTTTTTGTTTAGTTATTTTATTTGATAGGTTCTCCTTTACTTGGTGAAAATTATTTTATCTTAATAAGTTCTGAAAGCAGGCGTGGAAGGAGTTACTCACACACCCCATCCCCACCTCGCCGTGGAAGAAGCCAGAGTCGTAGTTTAAGCAGGGGCCGCAGCTACAGGTTATTTTTGCCTTGAGCTTAAAATCTATGTGATTTTAGTTTATGTAATAGTTAATTTTTTTATTTCTTTAGCCGATCGAGGTCACCTGCAAAACGAGAACGCAGCATTGAACGTGCAGAAAGAAGGTCAAGAAGCCCAAGGAGAAATCAAGCTTCGCCAGGGAGGAAACATAGCCCATCACCATCACCAACAGACCGTGCAAGGAGACCAAAGGCAGCAAGTAGAAGCCCTGTGGAAGAAGATGTTCGTGATGGCAGCCGCAGCCCAGACAATAGGAGCCCAGCTGAAGAAAACGGGCGTAGCAGGAGCCCGAGTCCAGTGGCTAGAGACAATGGGACCCCTCTTGAGGATGAAGAAGTTGTAAACAATGGATCACCAGATCCCAGCGAATCTGGTTGAATGCTTTGTTATTTGAGATCACTGGTATGGACCCTTAAAGAGTATTTTAAATTTGCATCTAGGAACTTGTGAAAGATAAAGGAAACAATTTGGACCATAAGTTTCTTGATTTTGGTGTTTGATGTTAATGAAGATGACTGGAGCAACTTCATTTGTTTTATTTTGTGTTTGATTTCCTGCAGATATGTTATATGATAGAATTGTGCTAGAATAGATTAAAAAGGTCTACCTGTAGGTGCATAAATATTAGGCTTTGGTTTTGGAAACTCATGCTGCGCTTGAATGCTTTTATAACAGCAAACTTTCATATTAATATAAAAAAACTACACTAGCAAGCAGGTAGCGGGAAAACACCCAGAATACATATTAATTTTAACAAGCAAATCATCTAGTTTTTGTGATACAATAAGATTAAAACTCACCGTGATTTCCATTGGAAAATATTGCATTTTGCCTGGTTTCATTAGTGAAACATTGCATTTCCTCCGGTTCTTTATCTAAATGAATGAACATGTTTTGATCTTGTGAAATGCCACATTAGGCCTGTTGGGTGCACGTCAATTCTAGTTTTCTAGAACCTGTGCATCAAACCTTGTTATATATTCATCGGCGACCTTTATGTGTAGTGGCTGAGTTTTTCAGAAGGGGTGTTTCCTGAGTTTCATGAGCCGCTCTCCTCTCTCCTAGTCTCCTTTTCAAGTTCTTCATCTGATATTGCCTGTGGAGGCGGATCAAGGCATGGGGCTAATTGAAGTCTAATTGGGTTCATTTTGAATATGATCACGAGTTCATAGCCATGGTTCCTGATGGCAAAGCGTCTTTTTTTATATTTAAGATGTCGAGAATTTAAATTCTATAAGATTTCTCACTAAAATGTTTGTTTGTGATTGTATGAGTTAGCAACCATCGACTTGAATTAAAAAAAAACTATTATAAAATTGTTACTAAATGATCAATTGTACAATTGGTAAATCCGACCCTTAACTCCACTTTGCACAGGACCAAAGAGGAGCAGTATCACTTAAAAATAATGTTATATTTACTTGAAAAAATATTTCCTAAAGTTTAGATATGTCGGTTTTTGACAAATTAACCGCCTTAATCCTACGTTATTTGGATTATGATCATCTCATTCTCATGTGCCCGTCTATATATACACGGTTTCCTAATGACGATTATAAACCCTAGAGAGTTAAAGCCCAACGTCACGTTTGAAGGTAAATTTCGATCTTAAACCTTGATTTACGTACAACATTAGTTTACAGTGATCGAGTCTATTGAAACATTATTATAAGCGTGTTTGAGGAGGAGATGATGATGATGATGATGATAGATGAAACTGAAACAAACATTGTTAATTTGAGGAGAACGATCTATTTGGTTATAATGAACAGTCTTGATTATGTAGAAGCTGGTCATAAGCTTCTAAAAATCAAACTATGCGATATGATGATCGCGTGTTGTAGTCAGGAGAAAACGTATAGACGATTCTACGGGCTTTTAGGAGAGAGGTTATGCCTGAAGAAGAAGATGTACAAAGAAAATCTTGAGAAGTGTTTCGTACAGCAGTATGCGATGGTTCATCGGCTGCAGACTAATAATATGAGGATTTTGGCACAGTTTTTTGCACATCTTTTGGTGACAGATAGTTTGAGTTGGGGTGTTTGATGTTATATTCGACTCACTGAGGAAGACACAACATCATCTTCGTGTATTTTTCTAAAGTTTCTCTTCCAGGAGTTGGCTGAACACCTTGGCGTTTGTCTTTTGAAATATCGTCTCAGTGATCCTACAATGCAGGTTGATTTTGAGTCAGTTTTCCCACGAGATAATGTTAAGGACACAGCGATTTTGCATCAATTTTTTCACCTCTATTGGGCTTGGAGGTGTTACTGATGACCTCAGAGAGTATTTGAAGAACAAAAGCGAGATCCCGAGGGTTGTTAAACGAAGGAAACGTTAGATGTTAGTTGATTGCTATCGGGTTTCTTGATGCATTCTAGTTTTGTTCCAAAAGGTTGTTGATTTGTTTCATGTGATTTATTTGGATGTTTAACCACCAAGGATAAAGGACCTTTTTGTTTTATGTTAGTAGTTGAAGGGCTGTTTTTGTAATTACGAAAGTGCACCTCATTAATCCATGATTAAGGGGAGGATTAAAAGCATAAAATATGGGCTTCATGTCTTATGTGTCGTTGAAAGGTAAAAGGAACTCATGCATGGAGCCCATATGGATGATGAAATCATGCAATGTAGCATTATGATGTATGATCAAAGATAGACATAATGGTTCCAAATAACATGCTTTTGGTGTCTACATGCTTTTATTATAGATTTATAGTTACTTAAGACGTTCTTATCCCACAAATATATTATATGTTGATGTTGATATAAATTATTTGATTGGAAAAGTAGTTAATGTTAAAGTTAGATATGATTTTGTCCATACTACAAGATACTTTCCACACTTTCAAAAGCTAGAGCGTATATAAGAAAAAAATAACATATTCCCATTTTGACCAAAAAGATTATCTAAATAGTCATTCCTAATTTTCAATTGTCATTCCTAAAAATTTCATTGCTATAAAAAAAACAATAATAAGATGATGAAATGTTTGAGCATCTTAAATTGTCGTTTTTATGTAAAGAAAACTAAGAAAAAGGGATTGCTATAAGGGATGTGAAGAGAAAGAACTTTTATTTGTAGGGACGAAAGTCTACGAACGAAGTCTCTGAAAAAAAAGAAGAGGAAGAGGGGTTGCGCGAAGGTATAATCATGTCAGGTAATACCAACCTAACATCCAAAGAGCCTATTGAAAATGCTTTAACCTTATTGACAAAAATAATGCTTTTAACTTTTGCATTAAAAAGGAGAATTATGTTTTTTGCATATAATTTATTTGGTTAATAGACTAATCAATCATATAATTGTGTGTTTACCCAATTTTATTTCTCTCCATATTGAAAGTAGTTCAATAACAAATGTTTCATATATGACATAAACTATTTGATGTTAAGTTCATATATCTTATATTTATAGATGTTTTAATATGGTTATAACTTATAAATACACAAAACTCATGGAGTATAAACCTCACATTAATTTCTCTAAATATATTGAACCAAAATTTATTAACAAATAAATGAAATGAATTAAAATAACATTTATCCTCAAAACAAATTTGAAAAAATTATTATTAAGAAAACAAATGAGTTAAAAAAATGAGGTGCACCAATAATTCCTGCACTCGTGCACTCTCGATCCCCACACCCAAAAACGTACGCTCCTCCCACCGCCGTCTCCGCGGCATCGAAACTTTCAAAACTTTTAGGTATTGACAAAAACACCCCCTCAACTTATCATCCATTCAAATCCAGTCCCTCATATAATCGCAACAAAGCACAAAAGCAGAACCATTGCTTTTCCTCTTTCATTTCCATCTTCTTCTACTTCTTTTCCTCTCTCTCTCATCACTTTCTCTCTCTATAACACTTCGGTAACTCTCTATACTCATTACAAGTGGGTTGCATTGCATTGCATTTTGATTCTGTAAGGTTGATTCAATTTCGTATAGTGCATTAATTAGATGGTTTTGATTTTAATTTTGTTTTTTCATGTTAATCTGCTTTGAATTACTGATCCCCATTTTGAATTTTGAAAAGGAAGTTGTTGTAATGATAATTGGTCATTAGTTAACATTATTTTGAATATTTGGGTTATTTATGGAAGCAAATTAAATCGCTTATGTGGTGAGTATTTGTTAAACGTTGATGATTCAACTCTTTTCAATTTTGAATTATAAATGCATCTTTTTTCATTTCGCTAGCCGTTGAATCGGAACATTTGGTGAGCTTTCGTCTTCTAATCTCTGTTTGTTGTGTTTCTTTTGCCCTAATTCTTCTTTGTATGAATAAAATTCGAAGATAGAGAAATGTTAGAGTTACTGGGGTTTTGGAGTTTCGGAGTTTCTTGTTTAGGGTTTTCCAGGAGCAGGGGTGGAGAAGATGAGGGTATTTTGGTCTTTTTCTTCCCACATTCATAGTTTGATAATCATGTTGAAAAGTTTCTGACACATGATATTCAGTTCTGCATCAAATACACGTTGATTGATTCTTTTAGGGTTTTTATTTTATGTTTATATAAGGGGGATTTCTGAAGTCAATGTCAGCATGTATTATGTTATTAGAGTAATTTATAGTTACCGTTTCTTTTGGGGATTCAAGGTTTAAAGGCTTAGAGTTTTACAAATCTTGTTTTTTGGTGCATCTTCTTCATTATTACTCAAGAAACTCATCTGGGTATGTCAGAATGCAAGTAAACTAGCCTGTTTTCTAAGTTTTATTGAGATGTTCTTTATTTCAATTGCTGATGGAATAGTCATTTTTCATACATTTTTCATTGTAATTCGACTATCATACTAATCAAATTCTCTATAACTTCAGGTAGTTCTGTGATCAGTTTTTTGACAGAGAATTTACAAGGGTCAGAATGATGAAGAAGCTGTTCTTTTTCAAGGCATCTACATCTAGCAATGGGTCAAACAATGCACCATCTCCATCAAAAGAGAAACAAATGCACTCAGAGAACTCATCCGGGGATGGGCTTCGAGGGGCCCGGGAATCCTCCAAAAAAACTGCATATGAAGATCATGATCAAAATGAAAGCAGTCCATTTCATAGAAGAAGCCGATCGTATTCTTCTGGTACTTTTCATGATTTTGGACTGCAAAGAACTCAAAGTGACTCTCCATGTAGCAGCAGTAGTAACATCTCTCAAAAGCAGTCTGCTTCTCGCTCTTCATGGTGAGCCATTTTATAAGTTCTCTTACAATTTTTGATAGGACAAAAAATAATAGTATCATGTTAGCACGAAAAAAAAACATAAATAATACTTTCTTAGTTTCATGGCCTGTTCGCTCTAGCACAAAAAATCATTTCATCATCGATCTACACTATCATGTTTGGCAATAATGGATTCCTCTATATATTTTGCCGACTTTGCCCATTTTCAGGTAAATATTGACCAAATTAGCTTTACTGGCCTGATACAATTGTTTTATGTTAGCACAAAAACAGACTGTTGAACAAAAGGTTAGATTGAGTTGGGAGTGTGCTAATCTATGTGAATAATTTTATAGTAAAGCCATAATAATTGATCAAATTTGGAATGTATTCATAATATTTTTAAGATTAGAGGGAGTTACTTTTGAACCTTTTTTGTTGTTTCTCAGTCGAGCTCTTACCCCTGAGAGGCCTTCAAGGTCAAAATGGTTTCAAGATGCTACATTAGATGCTGCACAGAGATTAGAGGAACTAAATTTTGCTGGAGTTGACAATCATTTATCTGAAACCTCATCTTATTGCTCAAATAAAGTATTAGATCGATACATTGACGGTGAACAACACCAAGAACAGACTTCAGGACAGATCAATAACACAAGAAGTCATGTTTGTCAACCAAATGGGGGAGGAAAAAAACCGCCACGGTTCCATTATGCAGCACCAGCATCACCTACTAATGGTGGTTTGACTCAAAAACCTAGGTCACATTCCTTTAGAGATCCAAATCGAGAATCTAAACAATACATCTCTACAAGAGACTGGGTCGAGAATGCAGTTGCACGTGGTTTCCCAAGAAAACGAGCAAAACAGGTCGTTGAAAGACTTTCTCAGTCTCGTGCTTTGCATAGGGTTGACTCAAAAGAGTTTGACCATGGTATTCCCATCACACTTGAAGATATTTACCTTGGGTCAAATTGTGTTCCTCTAGAAGGAAACTTTAATGAAAGTCCAAGTTCTGATGAAATAGAGTGCAGGATGGATGATGGTTGTACTAGGGTTTTGGACTATGAAGAATCAGAAGATGTTGATGAGATTACATTACTGAAAGCTCAACTGGATTCCCATACACGAAAACTGGAAAAGGAGAAAAGTGAGTTGCAGTTGACTTTGGAGAAGGAGTTAGATAGGAGGTCAACTGAGTGGTCAATGAAACTTGAGAAATATAAAATGGAAGAACATAGGCTTCGGGAAAGAGTACGGGAACTTGCAGAACAAAATGTATCTCTTCAAAGGGAAGTCTCAATGCTTGGAGAAAAGGAAATGGATAATCAAAGCAGAGTTATGCATTCTGGTCAACAAGTCAAAGATTTGACCATAAAGATGGAGGAAGCAATCAAAGAGAAACAAACCCTTCAACAAAATCTTTCAGAATTAAAAGATAAATGCAGAGCAGCTGAAGAAGACAGAGATCTATTCAAAAGAAACTTTGAAGCTAAAGATAAAGAGTGCAAAGAATTGCATAAAGCTGTAACAAGACTTCTTAGAACTTCCAATGAACAAGATAAAACCATTGAAGGGTTGCGTGAAGATCTTGAGAAAGAAGTAAGGAACTTTGACCAAAACCAACAGCCAAAGTTGCAAGTTGAGCTATTGAGGTTAACAGGGGTCGAACAAAGTTTGAGAAAAGAAGTAGAATCATATAGGCTGGAAGTGGATTCTCTTAGACATGAGAATATTAACCTTTTACACCGTTTAAAAGGAAGTTCAGAAGATGGTTGCTTTTCGACATTCAAGCTTGATCAAGAACTGCAAAGCCGTGTTCAGTGCTTGCAAAATCAAGGAATGTGTTTGATTAATGATAGCGTCCACCTATGCTCAAAATTAATTGAAAATATTAGAGAAAGAGGATCAGAGAATGGCTTAGATAGCCACTTTATCATGGATTCAGAGATGAAAATCCAAGGGTTTAGAAGGGGAGCAGATTGCCTAACAAGAGGTTTGCAGAATGTATCTGATGTGCTGCAAGAGAAGTCAACTCCAGATAATGAGTGTTCCGAGGTAACGTTGACTTTATACTTCTTGAGGTCAAACAGTCTTTATACAAAACTAATGTTTGCAAATGTGTTTTGAATCTCTTGTTTGACTTGTTTCAGGGCATCCTGAAATCTGATCTGAAAGCAGAAGCTCTGATGACAAGTTTACTGAAAGAGAAATTGTTTTCAAAAGAAGTGGATGTAGAACGACTTGAGGCTGAGCTGGCAACAGCTGTCAGAGGAAACGACATTCTGAGATGTGAAGTGCAAAATGCTATGGATAATCTTTCTTGCGTTACACACAAAATGAAAGACCTTGAAATACAGGTACCTGCCATTAGTACCATTATAATTTAGTTATAGTTTATAGTAGTACAACATTAAAATCAGATTTATAAGCTGTATGATTTTTTGTTCTGTTTCTTAATAGGTGATCAAGAAAGATGAAAGCATTTATCATCTGCAAACAAATCTACAAGATTGCAAAAAAGAATTATCAATTGTTAACGGGATCCTACCAAAAGTGTCTGAAGAACGAGACATGTTGTGGGAAAATGTTAAGCAGTATAGTGAGAATAACATGCTGTTGACTTCTGAAATCGTAACATTGAAGAAGAAAGTAGAAGCTCTAGATGAAGATGTGTTGGTGAAAGAAGGCCAGATCACCATCCTGAAAGACGCACTCGGGAAACCATTTGATCTTCTGTCTAGCCCGATAGCAAGTGAAGGATTCTTGCTGCGATAACTGAACGCTGTTCACTAAGATTTGTGTGACTTTTTTTTTTCTTTTATTAAATTTTGGGTGAAGAGTTTAGGTATTTCATTTGTAAGTAAGGGATAAATTGTGATAGTTCGTGAAAAAAATCTTTAGTCGTTACATATACTTAAAAGCTTGATGCATACTGGATTGAAACTTGGTATTTTGTTGAGAAAAGCTAAGAACGTGAAAGCTTGGTTTATTTTAATTGTTTTGTGATGGTTTGCTTTATAGAATATGAGAAGGTAAAATTTATTAAA
Organism: Flaveria bidentis; assembly: GCA_018326385.1. Lineage (NCBI taxonomy): Eukaryota > Viridiplantae > Streptophyta > Magnoliopsida > Asterales > Asteraceae > Flaveria > Flaveria bidentis. The sequence continues at coordinate 22,029 of BJCM01176192.1, forward strand.
AAGGAATTAAATGAATAGTTTTCTAAATTCAGTTTATTGTGTTTATCACTTATTGTACCTAAATTCCTAAACTATTTTAGTGGTTAGACCAGTTGGACCAGTTTGATAAAATTAAAAATAATAGATATGTGTAGTATAAATGTATTAATCGACCAAACATTGTAGCAAAACAGAATTACAAACAAGTCCTCATTCAAGTAACTTAATTTTATTTTGACCGTAGTACCTTGCACAAATATCCTCTCTGTAAGATATTTTCCTTCAGTGTATATCTAAACTATTCCAAAGAAGACAATCTGGTTATTGCGTTCGTGTGATGTTCCTGCATCTCATGGTGTGTCTGAATCGCGAAACCATAACCTTGTCATGGAGACTGCATGATCAACATTCAACAGACGTTGCTTAGAAGAATAAAACTAATTTAACATAATTGGTTATTTTGGTTTAAATTGACTTTCTGAACATTGAAATTAAGACATGAGACTGTCAATTTGTACCAAATAACGTTTTTTGTAGCTCTCTACAAGTTCCTTTGGATCCCGTCTGGTTTGGTTGAAATCGTCATTTTTGTTCATTTCCTGCAAGAGAAACCGAAAAGCAGGTTGACTAATGTAGGTGTGATTTCTAATTTTCTATGAAAGACAGAAACCAGAAGCACTAGACTTGAAAGAACAAACAAATCTTTCATAGGGTACAAATCATGAAAGCTAAAGTAGTACCTCGATCCATGCTGCAAGTTTTGGCCTGCCCTCTTTAATATCATAATTCTTTACATCTAGCAAGTACGGCTGAAATCTTTCAATGAAAGGAGCATAAGCTATATCTACCTGTACATGCACATATGCGTTCCCATATCATAATTCTTTACATCTAGCAAGTACGACTGAAATCTTTCAATGAAAGGAGCATAAGCTATATCTACCTGTACATGCACATATGTGTTCCCACATGAGCAAATAATTATGCATGCATACTCATCATATATTAAAGAAAAAAAAATCATATAGAATCTCATGCAGATGGCAATGGACCAACATCAGAAGTTGAAAACAGTTGCAAATAAATGCAATTAGGTAAGGTGTTCGTCTTGCTTACCAGGCTGAATTGACCTAAAAAAAACGGTCCATCATCAAACTTGGAAAGAGCCTTCTCAATATAATCAAATGCTGCAGCTGTTGCAATTATAAAAGACCATGTTATTTGTGATTTTTAATTTGAATAATTATGATTGCTTTTTAATATAGAAAGAAAATAAAGAAAGGATGGTCAAGATACCAGCATCATCAAACCCCTCTCCTTTAAATGAGGTGGTGACGGATTTATAGAACGTATTAGTGTATGCAAGCAACTCTTCTCCAAACTCTTCCTTGATAGTATCCTATATTGTACTTCGATAGTTAAAATTATGTAAATGACTTTATTCCTTTCAATCTTAAAACGATAAGATGATATTACCTCCGGATAAAGTGGCGGTCCTTTAAAGTTGTTGTCAATATACTTGATGAGATCAAGACTTTCTCCCTTTACTTCATTGTTGTGTTCCAAAGCTGGAACCTATGACATAAGAACGCACCACAAGCAAGTATATTTATAAATGTATTGCAAATAGAACTCGGTCAAAAATCATTGCGTCATAGGTTTGTACTCAGCACATATTTGGTTGAACCGAATCTAAAAGACAGCTATTCTCTTTGTTTAAACTGGGAGAGCTTATGAAATTATGATCAGAATAAAAACACATATAAAGCTTTGACCTTTTGCAAGAAACTCACCTTGTTTGGTGGGTAAACTTTCTCTTTGTACCAATCTGGTCTATTCTTTAGATCAATTGGAACTAGTTTAATCTTTTCCTGTAATCCCTGTTCATGGATTAAACACAAAAGATGATTATGTTATAATTATCAAAGGAAGCTGATCAATAGGAGATTGGATGAGAGTTAATATTTCCATCTAATAGATATCACACCATACAAAAACCAATCATAAAACTAAAAGTTGCTTTTAGAGATAAATGGCAATGAGTATGTTCATATTGGACAGTCTGATATGCGTTCTCCATACAATCTTTGTATGGATCAGCTCACATTATAAGATAATTTGCACAAATGGAATTTTAAGTAATGGTGTTTGTATGAGAATGAGGATCACCTTGCAGTTCCGGGTAATCCACACACGTTGTGCATACGGGCAAGTGTAGGATATATACAGCCTAACCAAAAAGATTCAAGCTCGTCATTAGAATAGCAAACAAGTTCAAGACAATAAGCTAACAATGCATATGGGAACATCAGCACCATATTTAAAATTGTAACCAGAGCAACTTCAACTTTAATTTGAATAAAATGAGTCCCAATACGAACTCCAAACTGTAAATTCTATTTAAGGGCTAATACACAAGTTTCATTTGGGCATTTTAACAAACAGTTTGTACCTAGTGGTTCCATCAAAAACTGCAGGTGGTTCTGAAGTAGAATCAAGAGCCGGTGGAAAATCCTCTTGCACACTTTCAACAACCAAGAAAATCAATTAAAATAAACACTAGCAACATGTAATCTACAATTATGCTTCAAATACGACAAATTACCTAGCACCCATTGTTGTTGCTAGAACTAACAGATTGTTATGGAGCCTTTTGTGATGGAATGTTAATGGAGGTGTGGGGGAGATGGATGTATTGTTGTCACGATGAGGGAGAATAATGGGAACAGAGGCGACATTCGTCAGTGGTGGAGAGTGAAATTGAAAGTGATGATGATGATGACAGTAATGGGAGCTTAGATTCAACGCAGGCATTTTGGTGATTTGAATGATATGATGATGATGATGATGATGATGATGATGATGATGATGATGATGATGATGATGATGATGATGATGATGATGATGATGATGATGATGATGATGATGATGAATTGATGATGAACCACGAGAAGAAACCGTATCTGGTTCTGATTCACACTTTTGACAGTTAAGAGTCTAACTTCGAGTTGGATTTCCCACGTTCATCCCAGCACCACTCAAACTTTCTCCTCTGGATTATTTAGAGGTTGGGTAAACCGAACCCGAAAAAATATTACACACGTGCTTGAAAATAATATACACGAGACTGTTTGTTTTTTGGCTGACCCGGCTGACCGGCTGACTCGGTCAGCGGGTCAGCCTGTTTGATTTCGGCTTCAAGCCCGGCTGACCGGGTCTCCAGTGCTGACCCAGACCTTGAAAAAAAAATATGTTGACCAACTGACCCGCAGGCCGCGGCTGCCTCGCGACCCGCAGGCCGCCACCCCCTCCGACCCGTAGGCCGCCGCCTCCTTGCGGTGGTGGTTCCGACCGGTGGTGTGACTCCGGTGGGTTTTGTTACTTAAATAATAAATCGTTTTGGTTCCAGTCAGATACTGAAT
>BJCM01176195.1:0-11707 GCA_018326385.1 Flaveria bidentis
TAAGATCTAAAGATGAAACTACTAAAACACTAAAATCTTTTATTCTTAAAATAGAAAATCAAATTGATCACAAGGTTAAGATAATTAGAAGTGATCAAGGGACCGAGTTTAAGAACTTTGTTCTTGACTCATTCTATAACTCAAAAGGGATTGCCAGACAACATAGTGCTCCCAGAACTCCTCAACAAAATGGTGTTGCTGAGAGGAGGAACAGGACACTTATTGAGGCTGCTCGAACTATGTTCGCTGATTCGAAACTACCTCTAACATTCTGGGCAGAGGCAGTCAACACTGCATACTATGTGCATAATAGAGTTCTTGTAGTTAAGCCACATGGAAAAACCCCTTATGAGCTATGGAACAAGAGGCCACCATTCATTGGCTTTCTAAGGTCCTTTGGCAGTAGGTGTATCATACTTAACACAAAATACAATTTGGCAAAAATTATTGAAAAGTCGGATGATGTTATCTTTGTTGGATACTCTTCTAGCTCTAAAGCTTGTAGAGTATATAACATCAAGAATCAACAATTTGAGGAATCATCTAACATAGTTGTTAATGAGCACACTCGTTGTGTGGAATGGCCCTGATCATATTTTTGATTTAGAATTGTTTCCAAACTATTCTAAACCATCTTGTGAGAATGTTTCAGCTGGAACAGGTACTCAAGGAAATTCAGAAGATACTCAATTGTTTGAGTTACCTAGACCTATTCCAAGTTCTCAAAAAGCTACAACAAATCAAGCTTCTACTATTGGAAAACCTGACAGTATAACTATCTCAAGGGATAGTGGAGCTTCAACCAGTGAATCACCTGTTGTTCCTCAAAGTTCATCAGGTGACCATGCATGACACCAAGTTAATGGAAGTAGCATTCTGAAGGAATAGGGAATTGTTAATGCTACTTCACAGCCAACAAATGATGATGTTTCTCATTTATTCAATTAGTCCTCATTGAATGAATTTGAAACAATAGCTGGACAAAGTGTTCTAGCTCCTGAGCAACAGAGCCTAGAGAGACCTCTTATCTTTAGCCCCCATCAACAAACTTATACTGAGGTGAGTCCCACTGATGTAGAAGGGACTCATGCAGATTCAGCTTCCACTATAGAAGGTGCCTCAATGGACCTTACAAACAGTGGTAACATTTTTGAGATTGAATCTGTGGCAACCATGCCTTTTGATGAATCTGAAAGAGACATAATCAAGCAAGGGAAACCAGGATGCCAAGAAACCACATCTGGTGGTGAGGATGAACATACAAGATATGTTACCTCATCTTCCTATGATTCTTCAAAAGAAGATGAGGGAAGAATGCAACTCATCATCAAAGACCTACTTTCTAAAGTCTCAAATCTTGAATCTAAGGTTAGGACTTTAGAGGATAGGTCTGCCTCTCAGCAACTTGATATTGACAGTCTCAAGGCTCAACTAGCTGATAAACAGATTGAGAAATCTGATAGGCATATACGCGTTCAGGTCTCCTTGATCTCTTCCTTCAGCTCATCTAGCTCTCAAGATGATGCTACCAAAAAGGGGGAGAGTATTCAGAGACAAAACATTTGAGGAACCACTGAGCCAAACTTCAACTTCAAAATATTCGGCTCCCACTACAACTAGTGTTCCTGAGCCATCCCAAGTTATACTGCAGATAGACCCAAAGATGCTCAGAGATCTCTATAGGATCTTCTCCAAGTTCCTATTGAGATCTTCTCTAGATCAGCCTAGCCCTGATGCGGCTATGATGTACTTTGGAGCTGAAGAGCTTCAGAGGTTAAGTGCACCTTCTACCACTGTGGAAGAAGTTGGTCAACCTAAGGTCCAAATGGAACCTGAGATTAAATTCAAAGGTGAAATGAGGACTGATGGCCCAGCAACCGAAACAGTTAGGACAGATACTGCACTCCCTCCAACTTCCGAAGCTGAAATCAAAGTCTCGAAAGAACAAACTGAATCTTCTGAAGCTGAGATAAAAGCTGCGGAAGGACTGTTCTCCTTGTCTGAGGATCTAATCATCAAAGATGCAATTCTAGAGCTGGCATCTGAGGTGAATAGTGAGGACTTTCTTAATCAACCTCTAGCTCAGATAACTTCACTACCTCTCTTACAATCCGAATCATCCTTTCAAGAACCACCAAAGTCATGCACTTCCAAAGATGACAAAGAAAAGAAGAAAATGATTGCGGAAGAGTTTCAGGAGGAGGAGAGAATTGCAAAGCTTAAAAGAAAAGGTAGACTTCCAACTGGAAAGGTGTTAGCTGCCCGTTCCAAAGCAGTTGCAGCAAACCAGGAGGCAGACAACAACAAGAAGAGGGTAGAGATCATTGGCCAGCTCATCAAGCTTGGAGTTGTTAATGAAGACATACTCCTGCTACCATTAGAGGAGTTGGTGGAGTTGGAAAAGGCAACCAGACTGCAGGATGAACAACAAAAGGAAGCAACAAGGTTGACCTTAGAGGAAGAAAGAGAAAGAGAAAAGAGGGAAGCTGACATGCAACTTCAGAGGGAAAGGATAACATTCCTAACCTCCAGAGGTTTCTCTCTTCAAGAAATATCTCCGCACAATGATGATACAATCATATGGCTCTTCAACAAAGAACAGGATCAACTGGAGAAAGACAGAAAGAAAGTTGCAAGAGAGAAGTTGAGGGAAAAGAAGAAGACAGAAGAAGAAGCTAGGGTCACTGCGACCAAGAAGAAAGGTAAGAAAGCCTAGATGATAGATTATCTCAGGGCTCATGACTTCTCTGACAGGCAGGTGGGACCCATGTCTGAAAGGAAACTCCAATGAATTGTCATTGAAATCAAGGCTGACATTCGTTTAGGCAAAAGGAAAGAGATGTATAGAAGGGTACAGGGGATGATCATCAAACCAACCACCCAACCCCAACCTGAACCAATTCCCTCTCCACTTCCTTTCAAAACTAAACCCTTCACACCTAATCTCGCACCATTATCCTTACCTAATTCCTCACCTCAACCATCCAAACTACCTATCCTACAACCCAAAACACTCTCAAGAACCACTGCACCACAACCTTCCCAACCATCCCCTCAACCTTCCAAACATCTCTCCCCGGAAGAATTCAATGCAATCAAGACAAAGCTCACAAACTGTACAACCTTGAGTGACATCTCTTATGAGGAAGATTATGTCAAACTAACTTATGTTGATGGATCTTCATGTTCCCTCACACGAGATCAATTTCTTGATCTGCCCAGAGGAACACTAGACCATGTTGCTAGACTTCTTGGAATCAACTTAGACTCCTTAAATGACGAATAGAAGAAACTAAGAAGAAAACTGGTGACTCTACTGAATACAAATAAAGGGGACAAGATTCCTAGACCATGCTGCTAACCACAAGAGCAAAGATTGAAGATGAGTTAAAACTAAGAGAGAAGGAAGACAAGGAAAGATCAACCACCAAAGGCACAACCTTTCTACAGATGGTGGAAGATCCTGAATTAGAACCCATAGCTAGATAGGAGTATGATTACAGCTCCCATCAACTAACTCTTTTCAGAGGGTCCCAAAAAGGGTGCACATCATTCAGAGTGACAGACTGGATCTCCTGTCAACTAATGATTTGTACAAACTTCTTAGCATCACATCTGAGAAGAACAAAGATATAGATAAATATCTGCTTTCCCTGGTGTTGAAAGTTTTGAGAAGCAGAAACAAGTGAGATTTTGGTAGCATCAGCCTTAGGGGAGTTTGTTGGATCAAGAAGAAGGCTGGTGCAACCAAAACCAAATCACCTAAACTATTTTGGTGTATCTAATAAAATGCTTTCGAAGCTAAGTGTGGAACTTTCGAAGGAAATAGAGTTCTTCCGAAGACAAAGTGCAAGATCAACTTCCGACGACAAACTCTACTTCCGAAGTCAAAGTACTCACTTCCGAAGATCAAGTCTGAGAAGAAAAGATCAGAAGAAAACTTCCGAAGTATGAAGAAAAGAAGTCCTCAAGCCTCTGAAGAAGTAGCCTCTTCGGAAATATAAGTGGCTTTGGAAGAACTTGTTCTTCCGAAGCCAACCACCCTTCGGAAGACACTACTATGAACCAGTGGACATAAGTATGGTGTCTCTGACACTCCGCTGCAGACCTCTGATATGTTGTATGGCGCTTTCTCAAAAGCCATGTTGTTGACCATACTTTATTCCATTTTTACCTTTATTTGATAACATAGTTGCCAACTTTAGTTGGTGATAAAGGATAAGTCATGGACACGTCATGACTACCATATCTTAGATAAGATATTATCTAAGATACTTTAAACTATAACTTTGTAGTATTTGCTTTAGTTAGAGGATTCCAGCTAGTATCAAAGTATATCTGACTATAGGTAGTATTATATATAGTTTCTCATTGTAACTCATGTAATATGCTTGTAAGAGTCTTGTAATACTTTGAGTTGAGAAGTAATATATGCAAGTACCTTGAAAATTATCTTTCTATGTTTATTATTACTTATTATATTACTATCAATTCTCAGATAGACTCTACTTCATCTGAGTATAGTTTAAGTAAGCTTGAGAGAAAAATCAAGTGTTTAGTGACATAAACCGATCCTGCATCATATGAATACATTGATTTTGAATATCTCAAGTAGCTTGAGCTATAAGTTCAAAAGGAGTAAAAAGCTGCTAAGAGAAATATGAGGGAAGAAGCAGCTAAGTTAAGAGCCGTCATCCAAAAAAATCAAAAGAAGTCTGCTATTAGGCAAAGGATTATTGGCTTCTTCAAGCTGTATGGATTCTATGGAAGGAGACTTGGCTTAATGTCTCTATCCACCATGGATGAGGATATTAGGGTGATCAAGTAGAAGATCAAGAGAGGAGAGCTTGTTGACTTACACTCCCTACCAAGTCAAGCCCCTTCGGAAGTAAAGGTTAAGGTTGAACAATTTGAGACAATATAACTTGGACCTCCTGCTGGACTTCAACAAGCTTCATTTTCTTATCCATAATAAGGTCAAACTCCTTTTCCATCTGAACCTATAAGAGATGAGAACCTAAGTGAGAAGGACAAAACAAAACCAATCCTCTCAGTCAAAGACTTCAAAAGGGAGAAAAAGTATGGCTATGATGAAAAAGCCAATGAAGAAGTAAAAGACATCCACCTTTATACCTAAGGATGAGTTAGAACATCATGAGGAAGTGCAACAAGAGGCAGCTCAACCAACTCCAATCCAAGTAGCTTTTCTTGCATCAGGATGGCCCATCTTGTCTTGGACATTCACTACTAATCTAGAAAGATGGTAAGTCAACAGAGATCAAGGTGGTCAAGATGTCTACACATGGTAGGACATGTTTAACCTACCTCTGCATGATCACTTTGAAATGAGAAGATACTTTAAAAGTCAGAGTGATCCTGACCATCTGACAAAGAAGGGTATTGTCATTATCATGATGTGAACTATCAATATCTAAAGTCTTCATTGTTTTGATAGCATCAGCCTAGGGGGAGTTTGTAAGGTTTAATAAAAGGCTGATGCACCCAAAACAACCCAAGTCCTTCCTACATGCATGACCAATATCTTCTGAATCCAAAAGTGAAGTCTTTCAAAGCTTCAAAGACAAAATCTTCCAAAGCCAATGAAGTGAAGACAGATTTCTTCCGAAATTTTTTAATACATGCTTTATCTGATGTATTTTTCCATAAAGTTGGACCACTTTCCGCTACAACTCTGATAAGTCACCAACTTATACAAGTTGGTGAAAAGGTCCATGCTTTTGGTAACTGTACATTGATGTCTTATGTCTGTAACTTTCTATTTTATGTATTTTTATCCTTATTGTAATATATTAGGATGTGAGCTATGGCATGTCATAGTCACTAGTCGAAAGACAATCTGCCTTTTGACTTTACATTGATGTTATATTGTCTAGATTGATGTTTCCAACTGGTTTTTGAAGTATGGATGGTTGTAGGATGTAGTATAAAGTATCTCATGTTCTTGTAATTTTTCTTATGATTTTGAAACACTTGTATGAGAAGCAATATACTGCAATCTTAAAAACCAAAATACTTGATGTTCTTAAGTTTCCGTTTCTTGTTTACTTGTGTGTTCATAGCATCATAAACAAAGTCCCGGTTCCATATTTGATATGTTAAGTATTCTAAACACTCTCCTTATTGTGAGACTAAGTGTATTGACCACCCCTTCAACGACCCCCCCCTCTCTCACACACACACACACACATATATATATATATATATATGTATATGTATATGTATGTATATATATATGTATATATGTGTGTGTGTGTGTGTTTGTATATATATACACACATATATATAGACACATAGAGAGAGATTAGAACTCTATATATTTTCATCATAAATCTAAGAATTAATGTGGGAGACATATTTTAACCTATGAAACATCACATGCAAGTCACATGGTCTTTTCAATATTTTTTAAAACATTCATAACTCTTTTTCAACATATAATTTTTCAAAAAAGGATTACCATAATATTCAGTATTTTTTATCTGTTAAACTATTGATTTACGTTTTCTTTTTCAGAAATCGCCCACATGTTATTTACACATGTGTACATTAGTCATACACATGTGCAAGCGTTGTTATAACATGTGTAAATTAGGTATTACACATTTTTTAAATGAAGTTTGTAAAAAATGATTTTTTTATTATAAATTTTTTTATGAATGAAGGAAATGATGGGAACATTTTTTTTTTCTGAAATTTTATTTTATTTTACATTTCATGAATTTTTAATTATGTTTTTTATTATTTACATGTTACCATTAAAAATTTGTGGATTACATTAGTTTATAGAGTTCTTCGGAAAAAAAAGAATAGTTCTTACTTGAACCCTCTGATATTTAAGATACAAAATAAATACTTATCATTTCTGTACAATAAATCGAGTTTTGACATATAAGTTGAATGGTAATACAAGGAATTTCATAACCATCATTGTATGACTTCAAGTCACAAACAAGTAAAATATTAAAACGACATAAAGTCTGGAACAAGCCTTTATATGAGCATATATTTATCATTAATATTTAATACATAGAGTTAATTATTAGAAATCAAGTACTAATTACGACTTTGTAGCATTTAGGCAGGACCATATTCTATTTATTGTCGTTTTCACAAGTCAAAAATTCAGGTGAATGTTCGAGTCCTATTTTCATTTTACATGTTTAAAAGAATTACATTATTGTAATAACTTGCTTTTATATACAAGAATACAAGGAACTCATTTAGTTTATACTTCTTTTATGCTTAGTCAAAGCTTAGTCAAGAAGTACTTGCTTCTTTAGTTTATATACAAGAAATACTTGTTTCTATTTATTGTCGTTTCCACAAGTCAAAGCTTAGTCGAGATTAAATGGTTATGGTGGCAAGGATTGGTAAACAAAAAGGAGATTGAAGAATTCGAGGCTTGTGTTGATGCCTAGAGTCTCATTGGCAAGACATGAAGTACAAGGATTAAGAAGTGGAGATATATATAATGAAATGTTTTTTGTGATGTTAATAGCAATCGTATGTGGTGTTTTGTTTTTAATAATAAAAAATGTATGATTCGTTTGGAAGGAAACAAGGTGTCACATATCTTCCGCTTCCACCTATAGAATTTTTTTTGATTTTAGGAATAAAAATATTGAATGCATGTGCAAAATTTTTCGTTCTAAACAGCTTGTACTCTGCCCAAAGCATTTTTATTCCATGAATGGCATGTTTCAAGTTATTTTCACTGTTTTTTCTAATTGATTTCAAGATATGATAGTTTGTGCATTCTGGTGCATGTGTTTCTAAAGCTATTAATGTTCAGATACCAAATATGTTAACCGTATCAAAAAGACACAGATCGAGGAGCAGAACATTATTCACGACCACTCTATTCTTGTTGATTAGTAGCACGTGCACCCTCTTCTCCTCAAAGGTTCTTGCCTAACAATCCTCTACTTCAAGGAATCAAGTGAGGAGCTGGTGGCTTACTGAAGTTTCCCAAATCCTTTGTAGCTACGAAAGAATATTGGCACATCTTCTTCTTTAGGTGGCTACTATGACTTTTTGGGAAGGCCAATTGACGCTCGGTGTTTCTTTGTATCCCAAAATAGGGACAGGCAAGCTTTTGCTCCTGAAAGTCGGGAACAAGGAAAAGTCAATCAATAATCTCATCTTGTAACACTCTTGAGACGTAAATAGACTTATCCTGACCATGGAAGTTCCAACCATTCTTCCCTTGTCACGCCTTTAATGTCCGTCAACAACACTCTCTCTGTCTTCCATTCAAGTGTCCACCGATCAACAAACACCTACAGTGCATAGCATTGCATGTGCTCTAATAACGTTTACCGATTTGTCTTAACCATTTATCTTTCTTCAGGAACAAATCAAAATGATTACTCTTCTCATATATTATATACCCAGGATATTTGCCAAATTAGTGGTCCAGTGTATGGATACATTGATACAACAAAAAATAAATGCACAAATCCAACGAGAAAGGTTTTGAAAGTACGAACTCTTTTATAATCACAACCATTAAGAAAGAAGTGAAACAATTGGAATTTAATAAAATTCATTTGATTTTGATATGTCCCAGCTTTTAATGATGATTTTACATCTCAATACTAAGATAATAGTAAAAAAGTCCTTTGATGAAAAAAGTAAAACCAACGAATCAACATAAAAGATTTAACATAATAAAAGCAGATGCAGTTATCCAACTTCATGTCTTACAAGCTCACGAGCATAACTACATGTCTTACAAGGTCACGAGCATGAATATTTGCACTTCATACATATGCCACACAGAATTATTCAGCTTTTATGTCCTTCAACATCATGCCTTTTTTTTTTCCAATTTGTATTTTTAGTATCGCTTTGATCAAGATGTATTTATATAAAGCTGAACGATGCTCCAAACATGTTAATAAATTGTTTACAAAGTTAATAGGAAAAAGTTGGTGAATCACATATTACATATAATCATGAATTTCAATCAAGGATTGTACATTTTCTTCAAGTTCCCAACAATTACATCGTAAATGAATGATCTAGTAATAACTGACAGAAAAAAGAATCACTTTCTAGCAATCAAGAACTTTTTTATCACCCATTTCATGAATCGCAACCGCTCCCTTTGCCTCCTTTTGTTCACTCTAGGACAAAAAATGATTCCTTTACTTGCTAATTATTTAGTGGTTGTAGAAGAAAACAGATACACACCCGTAGCCAATCTTTATCTGACCTCAACATCCGTTTCCACCATTTGAGAGTCTTTTTTTATCCATCGACAATAAATTCATCATCTTGATTATGTCCTTCAACTTGAGCATCGGCATCAACCATACCACCAACATGATGCAAATTTTGCATCATTTGTGAAAGATAATGACTACTAGCACCATTTGTGTTATCTGCGATTCCATTTGGATGGCCACTCCACTGAGCAACAATCCCAAGCAATTGGCTAGTGAGATTCTGTTGTTCATCAAGAATCCGAGCCTGAAATTGGGCCATTTCTGCTCTATGTTCACTCAACATCTCATCAATTCTTGCATTCCATTCCGATCTCTTCCTATCATTCCTTTCCTCCCATTTCCTTTCTTTAATCAACACCTCTTCCCTTCGCCGCCTTCTATCATCCCTCTCATTCTCCATTGCCTCCCATTCTTGATTCCCCTGTTCCTTTAACCTTTCCATTACTTTCTTCATTTCTTGCTCGCTTTTAATCCGCATGCTCTCTCTCCTTTCTCTCTCCCTTTCTCTCTCCTCCTCACGTTGCTCATAACGAGCTTCCATTTCCCGAAGTTGTGCCAATTGGTTTGCTACAAAGCCCCATGCTTTCTTCTCAAGATTCTTCACAACTTTCCTCCTCTTCCTTGTTTCTGATCCCATCGTTTCAGTTTCTCCATAAACATGAACACCATTCTCGTTCTCGTTCTCGTTCACATTCTCATTGTCATCATTATAATTCTGCTCTCCATCATAATCGAATTCAAAACCCATCACCCTGTTCTGATAATCACCAAACTCCACAATCTCCATCCCTTGGTTATTCTCATCAAAGCCATCACCAAAGGGGAGTGTGACATCGCCAAACACCTCCTTGTACCTAAGAAAGTTGGACCAATGGGTCAACCCTTGAACCCAATCAAAGCCCTCATCCTGCCTCTTAATCTTCTGTTTCACTAGAGAATACTGGTGCCTCATGTTCTGTACTTTATTCGACACATCCTTCCAACTCCATTCCCATGGATACACAGTGGGATCAGCGTGATGATGAATGGAATTCACGTGTAAGGCAATGGGTTTGTATTTCTTTTCTCTCGTCTTCATTTTGGCCAAAGTCCCATCGGAGACCATCTCGCCGTACTTATCAATTAGGCTTCTTTCTTCTGCCTCCGTCCATTTCTTTCTTCTCGGAGGAGTCATCGCCTATGTATATACACAAACCCTAATCTAATTTCATCTAATCTAATCTAATCTAATCTAATCTAATCTGTATTTACATCCAAGTATATGAAGGCGAGAATACTGACCTCCGATCGCGATAATGAAATTGGGCGTTTGTCAGCGTTTCAAAGATCCCGCTGATGTGTTCTTGTTTCGTAATCTGTTCCGGTTGAGCAGAAAATATAGGACAAAATCACATGACATAGAAAAGAGCGACAAGTACATACGACCTCTTTTCTTCAAGTACATACGACCTCTTTTCTTCAAGTACATACGACCTCTTTTCTTCAAGTACATACGACCTCTTTTCTTAAATAATGTTGTTTGTTTTTTTACGAAGAAACAATCAGCAGTCTACGAATCACACCTGCAACAGAAGAGGTGAACCAAACGTCTGTAGTCTGGAAAAAAAACAGTTTGTTTTTTTAACATTTACAGACTGTTAAAATATTCTGTAATTAAAATAAACATATTTTTTAAACTTTAAAAAGTACTTTAACATTAAAATTTAAATAAAAATCATATACATACATTAAAATATAAATAAAAGTCATAAAAACTACAATAATATTCATAAAACCATACAAATATATTTTATTAAATCGTTTATTCGATATTCTGCATTAACTGCTCAACAATTTCATCTCGTAACTAAGTCGTATATTCCTGATCTGATGCAGTACCATTTTCTTGAACATCATCTTCATCAGCATCAACATGAAGATTTTCAAAGGACACATTGAAACCCTTGAATAAACCCCACAATTAACAAAAGTTTTCCTCTTTTCCCCCTCTCTTCGTTCACTTGTTCAAATACCCTCACATAATCCAAAATCCACATTAAAAAGTTGACTGAAAATGTAATGTAACAGACATATTCATGTAATTCTATACATATGATAATATAGAATTCAACCACAATTTATTTTTAATATTATTATTATATAATCAGGTGCAAGATGAAAGAAAGATTGGAGTACCAAAAGATTGAATGCGTAAGTGGTGGGTGGGGGATGGGGGCCACCGGTGATTCTACGATGGGGATCACTCAAGGAGTAAGAAGGATCATGGAGTTAAGGTTCTAAGTAGTGGCGCTGGAAAACCTAGCTCTGACACCAATTCTAGCGGCGTCGCTAAGGTTGAACCGGATTAAGACGAGATCTGGACCATTGCCGCAGGAGAGCTTCTTTAAGTTTGATGGGAGTAATAGCAAGAGTGGGAGGCGGCGCGACGGAGGGGGATGAGGCACGGCGGAGGGGGA
>BJCM01176197.1:0-13344 GCA_018326385.1 Flaveria bidentis
GGTACATTTTCGTGGCACCTGGATGAATGGAGTATCGAGTCTTGTGAGCTTCATCCATTATCTTCACCCCTAGATCCCCAAAACGAGGAATCCACACACGACCGAATCGGGTTCTAACATCGAGTATGTTTTTACCCAATTCCCCAACCAGACCTCTCATTCTTTTAGAGTTAAGATGATCTTCTTTCAATGCCTCATCTTGAAACTCTTTGACTTGCTTCATTACATCAGAGGTCATGATCAGTTGATATGCTTTCACCCGAATCGGCTCGGGCCTCTCTTTTCAGCTAAGGGCATCAGCCACCATATTGACCTTGCCCGGATGGTAGTGGATCTCAAAATCATAATCCTTTATAAGTTCCAACCACCGTCTCTGCCTCATGCTCAGATCCTTCTGCTTGAAGAAGTGCTTCAGGCTCTTATGGTCAGTGAAAATGGTGCACTTCGTCCCATAAAGATAGTGCCTCCAAATCTTTAGTGCAAAGACCACGGCTGCTAGCTCCAGGTCATGAGTAGGATAATTGACCTCATGAACCTTCAACTGTCGGGATGCATATGCTATAACCTTTCCTCTCTGCATTAACACAGACCCTAACCCTGAGTAGGAAGCATCAGAATAGACCACCAGATCTTCGCTTTTGTCGAGTAATGACCGAACAGGAGCTTGAGTCAATCTTGTCTTCAATTCTTCGAACGCCTTCTCCTGAGCCTGACCCCATACAAACTTTACATCCTTCCGGGTCAACTTAGTCAGTGGAGAAGCAATCTTAGAGAAGTCTTGGATAAATATAGTAGCCCGCCAAACCGAAGAAACTACGAATCTCGGATGGCGTCTTTGGTGATTTCCATTGCATAACCGCCTCCACTTTCGTCGGGTCCACCATAATCCCGTCGGGATTCACCACATGACCCAAGAACTGAACTTCACGTAACAAGAATGCGCACTTGGAAAATTTAGCATACAACTTCTCCCTCCTCAGTGTCTCCAAAACCTCCCGAATATGACCTGCATGCTCAATCTCGTTCCTCGAATAAATCAAGATATCATCAATAAACACAATCACAGATATATCCAGCATCGGCCGACACACACGGGTCATCAAATCCATAAAAGTAGCTGGTGCGTTGGTCAAACCAAAGGACATGACAAGAAACTCATAGTGACCATAGCGCGTACGGAAAGATGTTTTAGGAACATCCTGCTCTTTCATCTTCAGCTGATGGTAACCAGATCGAAGATCTATCCTTGAAAACCAACTAGCACCATGGAGCTGATCGAACAGATCATCTATTCTTAGTAAGGGGTATTGGTTCTTCACCGTCAACATGTTCAGCTCGCGGTAGTCAATGCACATCCTCATACTACCGTCCTTCTTCTTTACAAACAGGACTAGAGCACCCCAAGGAGAGATACTCGGTCTAATGAACCCCTTATCAAGCAAATATTGCAACTGCTCCATCAATTCCTTCATCTCTGTTGGAGCTAACCGATATGGTGCCTTGGTAATAGGTTGGGCACCCGGTATCAGATCAATCTGAACTTCAATCTCCCTGTCAGGTGGCACTCCTGGTAAGTCTTTTGGGAACACGTCTGGAAAGTCACACACAACCAGTACATCAGACAGTTGTGGTGTTGGCGCATCTACATCCTTTACATAAGCCAAGTAGGCGCTACATCCACGCCTCATACACTTTCCCGCCACGGCCATTGAGATCACCTTCGGGATCGTCGTGGCCCGATCACCATAAACCGTCACTGAACTACCGTTAGGTGCCGTCAAGCGAATCATCTTCTTGCGACACACAATGTTCGCCTCGAACTCCACCAACCAATACATCCCAATAACCAAATCGAAACCTCCTAAGGTCATCACAAACGACCTGACAGGAAACTTATGACCTTCAAGTTCCACATCATAGTTCTCTATCATCTCAGAAATCCTGGTAGACTTACCTATGGCAGTTTCTACATCAAAGGGCGCATCAACACGTCTACTACTAACAGGAAGCTTAGCACAGAAAGCAGCAGAAATAAAACTTTTACCAGCACCCGAATCAAATAACACAGAAGCTAAAGTTTGGTTAACTAGAAACGTACCGGAAACAACATCAGGGTCCATCCTAGCTTCCTCCTGTGTCATGGTGAATGCTTTGGCGCTCGCCTTTGGCCCTTCACCTCCCAGCTTCTTCGTCCCAGAGCTCTCAGCCCTCGGCTTCTTACAATCCCTGCTCATGTGACCTTCTTCTCCGCAGTTAAAGCATCAGACCACACAACAGTTCTTGGATGTATGCCCCAGCTTCCCACATTTGAAGCACACATTCAACCCCAGCCTACATTCCCCGCTATGTTCTCTCCCACACCTACCACACTTCTTTATACCAGCACCCGATGCGACCACACGACGATCGTCCACCCGGGCCTTCTTGTTACCCGTCAAGGCATCACCTCAACCAAACCTCTTCCCTGGCCAATTTTGATCACCATCGTTCTTCTTTCCACCTTCAGGCACCACCACCGTCCTCTCATCATACAGTCTCCCTATCAAATCCACCGCCGACCTAAACATGCTCGGCCGGGTAGCGATCATGTGCCTGCGAATATCCGCTAGCAAACCCTGAATGTACCTCTTGATCTTTCGAGACAGAGGTGTCACCTGATCCGGCACCAGACGTGCCATCTCGTTGAATTTGGTGGTGTACTGTTGGTGTGTCATCGTCCCCGCCTCCAGCTGCAGGAACTCCCTCTCCACCTTATCCATCTCCTGGTGAGGACAAAACTCCTCAATCACCAGTTTCTTCAGTTCAGACCATCCCATCCTCCCGATGGCCCTACTACCCTCGGCTTGGACAATGTTGTCCCACCAGCAAAGAGCTGAATCCACAAAAGAGTAGGTAGCGAACTTCACCTCCTGATCCTCACGGCACTCGCTAATATCGAGAATAGCCTCCATTTCCCTCACCCACTGGTGAGCAGCTGCAGCAGTGCCATTTCCATCAAAAGTTGGGGGCTTGCATCTCATAAACGCCCCATAGTTACAACCTCGTGCCGCCTCCGGTGCAGGCTCTTCTTCTTCCTCTTCGTCATCAGATAGAACCGTTTCCGGCTCTGGTTGTTTCTGTTCTCCCGAGGACCTGTTCCTCTCCTTTCTTTCCCCTTCCCGGATTGCCTTAATCACTTCGGTCACCACAGACGATAAGATTGTCTGCATGACCTGATGAACTTCTTCTACAACAGCCTCCTTTACCGAGGCTCTCAGATTGGCGCTTTCGTCGCCACCCTCCGGATGAGGGATCTCTGGTTCTTCATGAACCACCTTCTCAACTCTGGGTCTCCCTCTCTTGGGTCGCAGTCCAGCACCGTGACCTCCACCCCTTGAAGCTTTCGAAGATCTACCTCCAGCCATCACACGCACACTGAAAGATTCAAACACCAACATGGTCATTCAAGGGAACAACTCAGTTTATGTCAAGTATAGTAAGTCCTTAATTACAGTGGCCAGTTGTGATTAGCCACTTACTTTACTCTTCATACCCCAAGCATTACCTGTCCTGACTACATCAATATTTAAATCTACATATAATACATAACCACATACCATGCGCACATAAAACCAATTAACTTTACGAAAATACCTGATGGCACGCAGCTACTCAGATTGGCATCCCATTCCCTTTCCGTCCTATTATCAGTTTAAGTTAAGGTTTATTTTGAAAATTTACCCATTTCACTTAAACTTTGGCTCTGATACCAACTTGTAAGGCCCCGTTCCCAGGACGCTTACAGCTGGTCGATCATCGCACATAAAACATACATTTTTAATTATCTTACTAAAACATTGCAGCAGAAACATTCAAAAATGACATCACATTTCATTATAAAAACTTTTACCAAATAATACATCGTCAGTCAGTTACAAAATACATTATTGCATTATATCACAAAAGCATTAAAGAAATGGTTGCCATCCCAAAAGAGCTGAGTAGCCACCTGTGCCATCCTCAACAATCATTACCTGCCAACTGGAAATACATAAAAGTCAGCGTTGCTCAGTGAGTTCTAGTTTTATAATAAAACATATTTTTCTATCGTTAAAACCGTTCTTTACTTTCTATCAAATCATACTGCGCTTTACATTTATTCATGACCATACAACATACATACACATCGATAACATAATTATTATCTTCCATTACATTTGTTAACTTTCGTTCATTTTATACGTTCTTTCTCCTGAGTCTGTTGCGACAACTGGGTCGCTCACCTCATTAGCAATCCTAACGATTGCATGCTATCCGAGTCTATTGCAACCATAGGGTTGCTCACCTCATTTCCAATCTCAATGATAGCACGCTATCCGAGTCTCTTGCAACAACAGGGTTGCTCACCTCATGGCAACTTCACGATAGCATGCTATCCAAGTCTGTTGCAACCATAGGGTTGCTCACCTCATAGCAATCTCAACGATTGCACACTATCCGAGTCTGTTGCAACAACAAGGTTGCTCACCTCATATTTGTGCTTGCAAGCCTTTCCTTCGTTCGTTCATCGTTCAATAATGCATGCATTCTTTCTTCATGTTCCTCTTTCATTATCTTTCACTTTACGTCACATAATACTTCATTTCATTCATTAACATGACACGTGAAGTAACAGGAAAGATAAACATACATCATAATAAGGAACATATCATACACAAGCATTATCATCATACAAGGCAACATCATACATACATGACATGCATACACATGCAACATCGTTATCATCATGCCAACATGCTCTCTAGGGTCTCAACAGTCATCTTACATGCTCTTACGGGAACCTTTACGTCAAAACTTACATCTACACTTTCCCTCGAATGTCAGAAGTCAAACTACACTTTCCTCGGGTGCAACAGCCCTATCCAGGCGTATGGACACCCTTTATTCGCATGGCCTCCATGTAACTGAACACCATGCGAACGAACCAATGCGGATGAACACTCATGCGAATGAACACCCGATCGTGCGAATGGACAATGCGGATGGACCTTATGCAAATGGGACTAATGCGGATGGGCATTTATGCCACTGGATCTCCAATCGCATGACCTCCATGCGACTGGCCTTTCAATCGTACGAATGGACCTTCAAACGTGCGAATGGACCCCAATCGTGCAAATGGACCCCTATCGCACCCTATTTGGCCGTATGGCCTCCATTCGGCCTCGAGTCGGTCGCCTAGCCCTAGCTGATGCAGAATGCAGTTCATCCCGACTGCAGTCGAGGGTTTTCGGCCTCCAAACTCATCTAAACTCATTTTAACCCCAAATCGACCATCCTAAACCTTAGGGATGCATACCACAACACCATTCGAGCACACACAAACTCACAATCAAGGCTCAAACGCATCATACACACACATACACAAACGGGTCAAACATGCACACACTCAAAAACCCAATTTTAGATGTTTTCCAGCCTCAAAATCGTTTGAACACAAGTAAAAGTAGGATCCTAGATCTCACACAAATGACACCAAGAAGTAGAGCTTCGGGATGGCTTGCTACACGACGATTTTGGTGACCCGAACCGACTTTTTCTCCCTTTTTCTCTTCTTTCTCCCTTCCCCTCTTTCTTTGGCTGATTTGTGAGTGTGGGGGAGAGGGTAAGGGCTGCCCTCTCCCTTATATACTCCCACTCACCCGACTTTCTTTCGTTGGCGAGTTTGATCCCTCGACTTTGGACTTTATTTCTTTTTCTTCCTTCGTCGGCTTCAAAATAAAAAATAACCGGGTGTTACAAAAATTAGTAGAATAAAAAATAAAAGTAAGAATATGAAATCATGAAAACAATAGATGAATCAAGTCACTGATGTATTTGTTCATCATTAATATTTCTTACATCCATCGTATAGTAATATAGTGCATATTTGGATGTTAGGATGGTTCTTTTGACTAAGTCAAAATAAAGAAAATTGAAATAACATATAAGAAATACATAATACAAAGCAAATACAAGATTACCTTAGCATTAAAGAATTCTTGAAATTACTTATAAAATAATTGATTAAAACCAAAAGATAAAAGAATTTTTTGGTAGTGAGATTTTTAAAAAAATAAGTATAGATAAGGCGAGGCCATAGTCTATCTTATATAGTTAAGGTTAGGTTAGGGTTATAAATAGTGTTAACGATGAGTTAGAATTCTTTCAAATGGGGTATAATTGGGATTTGAAAAAATAATATAAACTTAAAATTAAATGTAAAAGAATAATTACAAATTAAACTCTAAATTTATTAAAACTCTAATTTTAATAATTTATCAAATTATTAGTTTATAATACTTTATAAATCTTGTAACCTTTATAATTTAATTAATTATTTTATATAAATAATAAAATCTTCTAATTACTGAAAAGACTTTATAAATTTATAAAAAAATTATTTTATAAATTATAAAATTACTATAAATTGAATAAATGACATAATTAAAGTGTTAACATAATAATCAAACAACATTGTTTAAATAATAAGTATTTATTGCATGAATGACCAAAATGGGTTCGGGTTCATAATACACACGTGTAAAATTTTATGTCACATCCCGGTGTGACTTGTTTGTTCAGAACAAATTGATTAAACAAATACCAGGGAATCATCACATATTTTAAGTCTAAACATCTAGACATAATGTTGATTAATAAAGGTTAGGGTTACATCAATAATAGAACAAAATTTTCAAATATAATCCTATTACAAAACATATTAAACTAACTAATATAACCCTATTACAAAACATATTAAACTATTTGCTATATCTTCAGTAACGATGGAAATGAGCGTCCACCGATAAGCTAAGATCGTACATATTAACAGTTAGGTTTACACAAACTTTTCTCATGATTTTTACTCAGCCATAATAAACATCAAAAGAGAACATAATGTTGTTAGACATGTTGTTTACCTAAAAAAGCATACTCCAAATAGTCAACATAAAGTTTGTGAGATCATAGGTTTAAGTTTTAACAAAATATTTTTGTTGCAATATAGATAAGTGTACAACCAAACCTTCTTATAAGCTGGATGATTCATAAGTGTCATAACATAATTTACAAAAATCAGATAATATAGCATCACAACACGAATTAATGGTTGTAAAACCGTATGCTTTTCCCCCCAAAAACTTATATGTAGAAAATGGGGCTATGAGTATCATCTCTTACTCCAATGTGCAATCTATAAATAAAATATTTATAGATTACGAAATATCTTTTCTTTAAAATTTTTAACATCTCAGATTATAAAAATTAATAAAGTAGTTATAATTAATCATATGTCACGAAATTTTGATAGAAAATACATACAAAAATCAAATATAACCTATCAAAGTTTCATATATTAATTATTTTCAGTTTATTTTACTGGAATTTTTATAATATTTGTATAAACTAGAAAAAATACCTGGGGGTCTGTAAAATTCACCAAAAATTTTCAGGAATTATATATCAAAATTTGTACTACTACAAAAATTCCTGAAGTGCTAAATCATAAAAAAAATATTTTCATGATGTTTATTATTCTAGCAATATTAGGTAAAAATAGCGGAATATATCCAACACTTCCAAATTTTATATAAACTGTTATAATCAATTTAACATACTTTGTATAAATTTTTCATGATTTATATTAAAGTTTAAGTATTTTTCCCGATTTTTGAATTACTGATAATTCTAAAATTTGTAACTTATGCATAACTTCTAACTAGGCCATGAAACTTTTTCTACAAGTCCTATAAATCATAATATTTATGATATCATTTTTCCAGGTTTTTACCAGGTTCGCTTCTTCCGGTTGATAATTTTCTTTCAAATTCTTAAATAATTCATATAAATTATTTTACTTATCATAATTGTATCACAATTTTCAAAATGTTAATCCTTAATTTTTCTAACACATTAACCATTTTTATTCCCACAATGAAAGTCATTTATGTAGTATATTGAATTTACAAAGATTTCATATAATTTCAACCCTTTATTTGCAATCTTTTTGTTTAACTTCATAGTTTATCATATTTTTTAGATTCTCAAACCTTTCTTATTGATTTTTGAAAAATATTAAGTGTTCTATAAAGTTTAGTGAAAAACTTTCAAGTTTTAATCAAAAGGGTTGATATGTGATTGTTTAAACACATATAACTTGTAAACTTAGTTAGTTAAGAGTTGAAACCTTGATTTTGATAAAGGGAGAGGGTGAAGGGTAGCTGACGGTACCTTCTTTCCTTGATGAACCAACTTGAGTGGTTGTTTTGAGCTCCAAGATCTTGATCTTGATCTTCTTGTAAACCGGTTTGGGAGATGTTGAGTATTCAAAGTCTTGGATGAGTATTGCTTGATAAGGGGACCGAAAGAGAGCAGAGGGTGTCAGTTTGTGGTGTGTGAGCCGAGAGGTGAGGGAGTGGTGATGGTTTGTAGTGGTGACCGAGAGTAAAAAGGGTTATGGTATGGTTGTTATAAGGTGGCCGAGAGGTGATGTTTATGGTATAATAGGTCGGTTGCCATTAATGGCACAATAGTGATAGCTATATGTTGGCTTGGGTGAGTAAGCTAGGTGTATGTCAATGAAGTGTCCAACTCTTGAAACACAAGGTGCAAGGTGGCGGCTAAGTGGGGTAGTGAGGTGTCCAAGTCGATTAAGGAGTTAATCACCAAGTTTAGGATTTTAATTGGTGGTTTAATCTTTTAAGGGTTCGAGATTGAGGCTCTGAGGTAGTGTTTAAGTGTTTAAGGTTTACTTAGTTTCATTTTGATGCCAAGTTCTCTTGATATTATCTTTGCATTGTGGTGTTTGGTTAGGTTGTATCTTGCTTCATTTGGTGTATGTTTAATGCCATAATGTTGAGATACTTTGATCATATAAATTTTTTTGGTATCAAAAACTTATAAATATTAATACATGCACACGTAAAATTTGTGCATGCATGCATGCATGCATTCGAACCACATATATATAAACAATAAGCACGTATACTTCATAAAAGAGTTAATAAAATAATGAATATCATATATGAGAATCTTAATTATATATAATTTGACTAACCTTAACTTTTAGGGTTGTCATATTCTCCCCTCGTAAAAATAGTTTCATCCCGAAATTTATTGGAGAGTAAATCCTAATGTTGAGAAGGACTTATCTGATTACTGATTTAAAATAGATAGGGATACTTCCTTTTGATTTCATCTTCTCTTTCTCATGTGAATTATGGTCCTCTTTTTTCATTCCACCTAACCTTCACTATGGGTATTCTACTCCTTCTTAACCTCTTTACTTCTTTGTCTACAATGGCTACCGGTTCCTCCACAAACTGGAGTTTCTTATCTATCTTGATCTCTTGAATTGGTACTTTTAATATATCATCTGTTATACATTTCTTTAGGTTAGACACGTGATAATATTGTGTACCTCACTTAATTCTTGTGGTAAATTTAATCTATGTGCAACAAGGCCAATTTATCAGTGACTTTAAATGGGCCAACATACCTAGGGTTTAATTTAATTCTTTTTCCAAATTGAACTATTCCTTTTGTGGGTGATATTTTTAGATAAACTTTATCTCCAACTTGAAATTCTAATCGCTTTCTTCTTTTGTCGGCATAACTTTCCTATCGATCACAAGCCGCTTTCAATTTATTTTTAATTTCAGTGATCTTATCAGATGTTTCCTGTA
Organism: Flaveria bidentis; assembly: GCA_018326385.1. Classification (NCBI taxonomy): domain Eukaryota; kingdom Viridiplantae; phylum Streptophyta; class Magnoliopsida; order Asterales; family Asteraceae; genus Flaveria; species Flaveria bidentis. Next base: position 9,705 of record BJCM01176197.1, read on the forward strand.
TCAATTCGGGGCATGTAAGTTGCCTGTCACCTATTTCATTCCAACACAAAGGTGATCTACACTTCCTTCCATACAAGGCTTCAAATGGAGTTGTTCCAATACTTGCATGGTAACTATTATTATAGGAAAATTCTATTAAAGGTAAGTGCATATCCCAATTACCACCAAAGTCAAGCACACAGCCTCGTAACATGTCTTCTAATGCTTGAATTGTCTTCTCACTCTATCCTTCTGCCTGTGGAGGGTATGCTGAACTCAGGCTTATCTGAGTTCCTAAGGCCTTCTGTAAAGTTTGCCGGAATCTAGATGTAAACCTACTATCTTTGTCGGATATAATTGATATAGGTATTCTATGTCTGGACACAATTTCCTTCATGTAAATTCTTGCTAACTTTTCCATCTTATAATCTTCCCTGATTGGCAAGAAATGTGCTAATTTGGTTAATCTATCTACTATAACCCAAATCGTGTCATATCCACTTGAGGTTCTTAGTTGCTTGGTTACAAAGTCCATGTTGATCTGGTCCCATTTCCATTTTGGGATTTCTGGTTATTGCAAATATCCTAAAGGTTTTTGGTAATCATACTTTACTCTTGAACAGTTTCACATTTTTCTACAAACTCTCCGACTAATTTCTTCATGCTTGGCCACTAGTATTGGTTTTTCAAATCTTTGTACATTTGTTATATCCTGGGTGTACGAAATATCTTGACTTATGTGCTTGTTGTAGAATAATTCTTCTAAGCACAACATTATCTAGTATCCATATTCTTCATTTGAATTTCAGGATTCCATATGTCTCTTCCTCTAAATCTTTTATTTGTCTTTTTATTCTCAGCTTATCTTTTTGTTGGGTCTCCCGAATTTGATTTAACAAATCTAAACGTAATTCCATTCTCATGGCACATACTCGTAATTCTTTAGCTCTGTCTTTTCTACTTAAGGCATCAGCTACTACATTCGCCTTTCCTGGGTGATATTTGATTTCGCAGTCATAATCACTTAATAACTCTACCCACCTCCTTTGTCTCATATTTCACATTTTCTGATCAAATATGTGTTAGAGACTCATAGGATCCATATATATTGTACATCTCGTCCTATATATATAATGTCTCCGGATCTTAAGTGCAAACACTACTACTCCCAATTCCAAATCATGAGTAGTATAGTTCTTTTCACTTCCCCTAAGTTGTCTGCAGGCATAGGCAATCACCTTATTCCGTTGCATTAAAACACATCCGAACCCTTGTCGTGATGCGTCACAATATACTATAAAATCATCAGTCCCTTCTGGTAATGCTAAGATAGGAGCACTACATAACTTACTTTTTAGGAGTTCAAATGCATCTCTTTTCTTTTCTTCCCAAATATATGGCTTATCTTTTTTAGTCAATTCAGTCAGGGGTTGGGCTATTATTGAGAAATTTTCTATGAACCTTCTGTAATATCCTGCCAAATCTAAGAATTGGCGTACTTTCGTTGGTGTTCTTGGATCTTCTCATTTCTTAACAGCCTTTATTTTTGCTGGATCAACTTGAATACCTTCTTGGTTAATTATGTTTCCTAAGAATTGCATTTCTCTTTTCCAGAATTCACACTTTGAAAAATTTGCATATAATTTTTCTTTCCTTAGTAATTCCAAAGTTAACCTTAAGTGCTTTTCATGATCTTCCTTATTCTTGGAATAGATCAAGATGTCATCTATAAAAACTATGACAAATTTAACTAAATAAGGCTTACATACCCTATTCATTAAATCCATAAACACTACTGGAGCATTGGTTAGTCCAAATGGCATTACGAGAAATTCATAATGTTCATATCTAGTCCTCAATGCAGTTTTTGGTATGTCTTCATCTTGAACTCTTAGCTGATGATATCCTAATCTTAAATCTTTTTGGAGAAGTAACTAGATCCCTGTATTTGGTCAAATAGATCATCTATCTTGGGTAGGGGATACCTATTATTTATAGTTACTTTGTTGAGTTTCCTATAGTCAATGCATATCCTAAATGTTCCATCTTTCTTTTTAACAAATAGAACGGGTGCTCCCCAAGGTGATACACTAGGGCGTATAAATCCCTTATCCAATAGTTCATGAAGTTGATTCATCAATTCTTTCATTTCTATGGGTGCTAAATGGTATGGTGCCTTAGCATTAGAGGCAGTCCCAGGTATTAACTCAATTTTGAATTCTACTTGACGAGTGGGTGGCAAACCAGGTAATTCATCGGGAAATACATCACGATATTCATTAATGATAAGGACAATTTCTAGATTTACCTTATCTAGTTTTGTGTCCACTATATGGGCCAGGAAAGCTACTGTAACATCCATCATTTTCCGAGATAAAACCCAAACCCGAATTCATTTTGAGTTTCTATTATTGAATTATATGTAATAACTTTAACAGATCAAATACATTAAATATATAACCAACTTGTAATAACTTAATGATTTATAAATAATTCTTTTCACAAAGTTATAAATACCTATTAATCATTTAACAATAAATAACTAAATGGGAAATCTTATTAAAATTTATTAAGTTATAAAATGAATATTAATAAACTTATAAGGTTTTATTAGTAGATATGAATTTTAATAAACAATTAGTTTAAATTATTAGTTTTATAAGTCTAAGGTTTAAATTTTAATTTTTGAAACTTAATATAAAGGTTTCAAGCATAAAATAATAACTTTGTATAACCATAGGGACTGATTTGTCAATTAATTAAAAACAACCCAAACCGCACTCCCTATTCCCCTTTCCCGTCGACCCATCTCCACCGGGTCAGCGAGCTCCGATGATCAAAATTACCCGTTATCCATCAGTTAATTCCCAATTAAACCCACTGAAACCGTTTCTTAAGTTGTTTCGAACTTAGTTGATGTTTAAATTGATCTTTTCATACTATTATGACTGTGTTTATGAAACCGAACATGAATTCAAGGCATTGAACTCATCCGACCTGAAACTATTCGAATCGTGCCTAAAACCGAGGATAAATAGTCATTTCAATATTTTTAAAACTATTGGAACTCCCAATTTCATCTGAAACATACACACACATCACATACGACCATCACCTTTATCTTTAACCTGCAACTAATCGAGACCTAAGATAGAAGCAATATTTAACACAATTGGCACGTGCAATCTGTGATAATGAAATCCCTAGAATGAACATCATGCAAAAGGTACCCGGGTTCGAACCCATGCACGTGCAATCTATTTTTAAAAAAAACCAATTTCAACTAATTTTGTTTAATTCTGGAAATCATTTAAATGTTATTAGATTAATGTAAAATTATCTTATTAATTAATAATAATTCAAAATTTAATTATTATTTTCTGAAATATTCAAAGAGTATAATTTGATATTTACTCTATTTTAAGATGTCAAATATTGTAAGAGTAGGTAATTTATTTACAAGTTTAAAATTTTATAAAATGTATTCTTTTTAAAATATTTACTTAGTTCTGAAAATTCTAAAGCATGTAATTTACTATTTCTTTATTTGTCAAAGGTTTAACTATTATGAAATCTTTAAGTATTACTCAAAATTGTAAAAACATTATAAATCAAACTTAAATACTTTTAAATCATTTTGCAAGTCATTATAATAATTAAT
>BJCM01176226.1:0-11327 GCA_018326385.1 Flaveria bidentis
GGGCTTGATGAAGCCCGTAGAGAGCCTTATCCAGTTTGTAAACTATGTCCCGATGATATGGATCCTCAAATCCTTCGGGTTGACTGACATACACTGGTTCCCGGATTTCACCATGAAGAAATGCACTTTTTACATCCAGTTGATAGACTTTAATCTTAATGTAACAGGCATAGGCTAGGAAGATACGGATAGCTTCCATTCTCGCCACAGGTGCAAATACTTCATTGTAATCAATTCCCTCGACTTGTCAAAATCCTTGAACTACAAGTCGAGCTTTGTTCCTGATTATGACTCCTTGGTCATCTTTCTTACATTTCAAGACCCACTTGGTGCCAATGACCTTAGCACCTTTAGGTCTATCTACTAGTGTCCATACACCTAACTTCTTGAACTGAAGAAGTTCTTCTTGCATGGCACTCACCCATGCCTCATCATTTAGGGCTTCATTGATGTATTTTGGCTCAAACGGAGACACAAAACAGTGGTATGCACCATCGTGAAGATACTCTTTTTCCATTACCGAGGCATAATCAGCAGAATACAACTGAACTCCTGATCTGACATCCCCAATGACATTGTCCAGAGGATGATAGACATTTAGGCGTGATCCAGGAGTGGTGGGAACAACTATCTCAGAATCAAGATTATGAACGTTTGGTTCTGTATCTGAGGCAGTAGGAGTGTGAGGTTCCGAAGGATCAGAGGCATCTAAGTTAGATGCTTGTGAACTTGTAGCAGCTGGAACCTGTTGCTCCTGATTGTTCTGATCATTTTCCATGGCTTCATCGTCAGAGGAAGAGTCACTAACCTTGAGTGCTTCCCCTGAATGATTACGCGATTCACTTTGTGAACCAGATGATGTTGAGTCTTATGCTTGTGTGTTTAAGACATCATACATCATTTTGGCTGCTAACTCATCGTCAGAAGTGGAGAGAGGAATGTTAAAGGACTTGAAGAATCCATCATAGTCGAAAAAGAATGTGGGTCCTTTTCCAGCTGGAGGGGTGGTGTATCTCTAAACGTCCACGTTACACCACACTTCTACCTGACCTGTTGAGTTTTTGTAAACTCTCTTATTCGGTATGTTGTATCCTAGAAAAATTCCCTCTTCAGCCTTCTCGCTGAACTTACCTTCCTGATTTTTCTTCAATAATGTACATGGTGCTCCAAACGGTTCGAGGTACTCCAGATTAGGTTTACGTTGTTGTGGTAGCTCGTAACACATTTTTCCATGAAGTTTAACCACCAAGACTCGATTCAAGGTGTAACACGCATTTGCCACTGCCTCGTTCCAGAATTGGATAGGCAGTTTCGAGTCTGCTAACATCATCCTGACAGTCTCTATCAAGCTTCTGTTTTTCCTTTCAGCAATACCGTTCATCTGTGGAGTGTAGGCAGATGTGAACTAATCTACAATTCCTTTTTCTTGATAGAATGCCTCCATCCATTGGTTCTTGAACTCTGTTCCGTTGTCTGAGCGGACCTGTCTAACCTTTATCTTGTAGAGAGATTCCATTGTAGTTACTAACTCTTTGAATGACTCAAATGTTTATGATTTTGATTTCAAAAACATCACCCAAGAGAATCTTGAGTAGTCATCTATAACTACATAGCAGTACAAGTCGCTTGCGATGCTTCTTGTACTGACTGGACCAAACAGATCCATGTGAAGAAGCTCAAGAGGCAGTTCTATGGAATTAACTTTCTTTGCCTTATGATACTTCTTAGTTTGTTTGCCTTTCTTGCAGGCAACACAAAAATCCGGGAGTTGGAAGTTTTTGACGTTTACTCTTCGCACTAGATCATTCTAGATCAAGTGGTTCATCTTCCGTGGATTGGTGTGCCCCATTCTCCTATGCCAGGAGATAGAATCCTTCTCAGTAGCTTTTGACAAGAAGCATTGAACTTGATGATCCATTGTAGAGGCCTTTGATAGATCCAAGATGTAAAGGTCATTATATCTTGAGGATGATATTAAGACTTGGTCTTCCGGAATCACATAATCCTTTTTCAGGACATAGCACTTCTTATTGTCAAAAACTACCTTAAATACCTTGTCACATATTTGGGAAACCGAAAGCAAGTTATTTTGAAGTTGTTGAACATAGTTTACCTTGTCAAACTTCACTTTCTGGTTCCCTACCTCCCCTTGCGCTGTGATGTACCCTCCTTTGTTTCCAGTAAATGAAACATGACCTCCTTTGATTTGTTTGACGTTTGACAGGAGTGCCTGGTTCCCAGTCATGTGACTAGATGCTCCGTTATCTACAATCCAAGTGTTTGTTTCAGCACTATAACGAACACCCTACACATTCAATTGAAAACCTTAGTTAAGGTTAGGGACCCAAGTCTTAACCGGCTTGGGTGTCCTAGAGGAATCACACATCATAAATTCCACCCATTGTCTATTAGAGGGTGAGGGAAGATCCTTCATCTTCTTGTTCTCATTATCAGATCCAGGGATGGACTTTTCTTTCCATAAACCAGTTTTATGTTAGGCTATTTGTGATAAACAAATGACTGGATGATGGGTTGAACTTTTGGTTCACTGACTCTTTTTGGTGGAGTCATGGAGCTTCTTTTGGAAGAGCTTGCTTTAGTGTCATAAAGTTCAACCTTTTTCTTTAGTGTCTGAGAATAAGGGCAGTAAGACTCGATGTGGCCATACTTTCCACAGTTGTAGCAAGATCTACTATCGATATGTTGGTGTAACTGTTTCTGTGGAGAAGTGTGTGACACACGTGTGACATTATTCAGTTTGGGCTTAGTCACTTCCTATTTTAATGGTTTAACTTGTTTAACAAAATTAATTGTTTGAACGTTATGAACATCTTTACTCTTTTGTTTACCTGGACTTAGACATGATACGCGTGATTGGTTAACAAGTTTGGTCTGTTTAGGTTCAGAATTAAACTTGGTTGAACCAGACTTTATATTAACCTTTTCAAATTGTTCATCCAGATTAACACAAGGCATTTTAACTTTTGATTTTGAAGTGGCATCCTTTTGTTTAGTGCCGGATTCATTTGGTTTACATATGGAATCTAGATGACTTACAAGAGGAGTGGACACCACATGATCCTTGATTGGGTTATTGGTTTACTTTTGGAATTCATCAAGGTCTCATATGGTGGTGGAACCACTTTATATCTCAAACCCTCCCCATTGTTGCGTTCTCTCACTAAGTGTTGGACAATGTGAGAAGAACTTGTCCAACTATGCAGTTTTTGTTTTAATGAGTTTACTTCTACTTCCAAAACTGCTTTTTGTTTCTTAATGTCTTCTAGGGAGTTTAGATAGAACTTAATGTCATTAGCTTGGTTAAAAGCTACAACTTCAGTTTCCTTAAGTTGTTTATTCAAAAGTTCTATCTTTTTTTATAACTATGCTCATTTTGTTTTAAAACTCTATTTGCTTCTATGCACAGTTGCAAGTCCTTTACCAAGCTATCATTATGATCTAATAACCTAGCAAATTTCAAATCAATACTTTCCCTAAATTTATTACAATCAGAACAAGCATGATTATTGAAAAGTTGAGTAATGGAACTTACTTGAGAGGGTGCGGTTGAATCAACCATCAAAGCTAAGTCTGACATTTCTGGTTCTGGTGATTCTGAACTTGTTGAACTTGTCCTTTCCTTAGGTTGGTGATCACCACAGTTGCAGTTTCTTCAATATTTGACATCGCGAGTTCTACTGCAATATCACCTTCGCTTGCTGAGTCGTCATCTAGATCCTCAACACTAGCAATATTGGATTCTCCTGGAGACACAAACCGAAAGCTCCAATCTTGTCCTTAGTCATCGTGAGCAGTCAAGGCTTTAGGATCATTGCTCGACGAAGTAGGACTGCTTGTGGGTTTATCTTGACGAGTGAAAGATGAGAATGGATTCCCATTTCCTGTCTTCTTGGTTTTCACACATTCACGTTTGAATGCCCCTTTTCCCCACAGTTGAAGTAGGTAACTTTGGTCTTGTCAAAACCAAAAGTTGTATCCTTAGTAGCAATCAAGTTCTGTCCGGTCTTCTTGAAAAACTTCTTAGCTCTCCGAACCGCACTTGCTAAGGCCCACATGATGTCCATTCTCTCCAGCTCTGTTTCGTCTACCTGCTCGTAGTCCTCATCTGCCAGATGGCAGTTCCCAATCTTCCCCACAACTAGGCCGTCATAAGAGTGAACGACTGCAGCTAAGAGATCCATGTGTTCCTTTGCTACCTCCACTATCACATTCCCGAGATTCTCGGTCTTCAGTTTTGTAGCATTGGCTTCAGGTGCTATGTATTGGGTACAAGACAACCCTGACGTGTCAGATCCTGAAGTGATAGCTTGAGATAGACCAGCTGAACTTGACACAAACACCATTTGAAGCGGCGCTCCAGACGTTTTGGCTTGTGAAGTTGAGTTGTACAGTGTCGGATTTTGATCATATGATGACTTTTGGGCCCTGTACTTCATCCTCAACTCTTCCTCTTGCAGTTTCAGAATGATGTCGTTGATATCTTACTTTGCCAGCATATCATTCTGTCTTAGGTTGGAAACAAAAGAAACTCACTTCTCTGGCAACCCATCTGCAAAGTTTGAAACTTTGTCTTCCATAGATGTGGTGACTCCATGAGTGTGCAGCTCACGCATCAAGTGGTAGAACCGATCAATGAAGTCGTCCAAGCTCTCCTTTCCAATTGACGAGAAGTTGTCAAACTCCTTCTTCAACGCTTTAGCCTTTAGATATTTTAACGATACATTTCCTTCATACCTCTTTTCCAATGCATCCCTCAACTTCTTAGCTTGCTTGTTCTCAAAAAATTGATGGAGGATCTCCTTAGGAGTTGACTGAGTTAGCAATGCATATACTTTCTTCTCTGTATTGTACTTTACCTTTTGGTCATCAGTCATACCGCCTAAGGTAAGTTTGACTCCATCTGCACCTACAGGCATGCTATATCTTGTCTCTATCGACTCCCACAGACTGGGATCTACTCCATTTAAGTAAATCTCAAACCTTTGCTTCCATTGTGGATAATCATCTAACGTTATTAGCTTAGGGGGCTTGTTATGATTTCCCACTTCATTTTCTAGAAGCAACCAATTTTGAATCCTAGAATCCTTTCCTGCAGTGAACGCTTAATATTGATCCTCCATTACTTTTGACTTTGGTCTTTAGAACAAAACTATTTTACTTGTGCGAATGAAGGTGTGCGATTGGACAATTCGTGCAATTGACCAATGCGAATGGCTCAGACATGGGAATGAACCAATGCGGATGGCCCACTCGTGTGAATGGACAGGTGCGAATAAACAATGCGACTAGGCAATTCAGTCATACATATGGATGAATGACTGAGTCCAATCGTGCGAATGAGAGATGTGTATGGATTCAGTCGTGCGATTGAGTCAATCGTGCGACTGAAGCTGCTGAAACTTGAGAATTCGAAGGCTTAAGGTATTTTGATGTAAATACACGAATTTCTCACTAACCCTAATTGCCGTATGCCGGAAAACGTTAACTTTTTGACCTAGAGACGTCCAAAACACTGTTTGACACAAAAAGATTGCGTTTTTGCGTGAAAAACACGATTTTTATATCAAAATCGATTTAATCACACGTAAATCAAGAGCCAAGGCTCTGATACCACTTGTTAGGGATCGTGTACTAGACGGAGTACTAACTAATCTACGTGTATACCAACTCAAATAGTGCGGAATCCTATTTGATTTGCGATCCAATCAGTGATAATGTTAACCTGATCGATATAAGAGTAAACTAAATGTTAGGAATGAATAGGAATCAATCAAGAATGATCTATGAATTTGGACTGGCTTTCTTGGACGTTCTGGACGGCTAGGGTACGAGTAGGAGACGAATTCTTCAAAGTGTTACGTTTTTCGACGAATTAAGTGGTATTTATAGGTTAGGGTTAGTCAATTGTACGACTGGACCATTAGCATGGTTCAGTCATGCGACCAAAGCATGCAATTGAGTCAATCACACGACTGAGGGTTCAGTCATGCGACTGAGTCATCCGTATGTCTTAGTCGTGCGACTGATCCAGTCTCCTAGTTCAGTCGTGCGACTGGTCCATTAGCATGAAGTATTCATGCATATGGTCCATTAGCATGGCCCATTCGCATGAAGACTTCATACGACTAAGTTTGAATATGTTTCTCAATCATTACTTGACTAAGATCTATTCAAACAACCATAAACCTATATAATTGGTTCAATATGCGTTAATAAATGATAAACATTAAAACATACTCTGAAACATTAAACATTAAAATCAACAACTACATATTATTTTTCATTCAACTCATTCGTTTCATTACATTTAGGACATGACAGACATATTACATTAAGATCGTAAACTAGGTACATATGGATCAGCAATTCCTTTTGTTCACTTCAGATGCATGCTTATCATCCTTGGTATGTGTCACTTCCCAGCGGAAGCGTGAAATGCATTGGATTTGACTCGCTTGTTCAGAACACATTGATCGAGAAGAATAAATAATTTAATACAATAAATAACAACATAACATAATATATTATATATAATCAAAGGTTAGGATTACATCATATCATTAGCAGTCAAAATTTAATATAACATAATCCTATTACAAAACATATTATCTAACTACTTCATCTTCAGTAACAATGGAAGTGAGCATCCACCACTAGGCTGAGGTCGTATAGATTAACAGTTAGATTTACACATATTTTTCCCATAACTTCTCCCCAACCGTTATGTACATCAAATGAGAACATTATGTTATTAGACAAGATGATTTCCTGAAAATGCATACTCAAAATAATCAACAAAGAGTTGGTCAGATCATACCTTTGATATCATAACAAATCACATATATTGATGCAATATAATTACAACCAAACCTGCTTATAAACAAATGATTTATAACTGTCATAATATAAATCACAAATAAGATAATATAGCATCACAACACTCATCCTCTTGATGTAGGAAATAATTTCTAATTAACGCTACCTATATTATCAGACGGTTCCACATCCGAATTAATGGTTGTATCATAATGATAGTAAAACACAAAAATCTTATACATATGCATCAATTCTTAAAATACTATGCTTTTCTCCCAAAAACATTATAAACACCAAAATGGAGCTATGAGTCTCACCTTTTACTCCAGTGGATTTCCTATAAAAACATTTACAAACAGTTAATAATTCTTTAAAATTTTCAGCATCTCAGATTACTTGTAATTCATGAAATTTTACAATAGGTATATACAAAATTCTAATAAACTATATTAAAATTGATTATTTTCTAGAAATTTTATCATATTCACATAAATTAATAAAAACAAGTACGGGCCTCTAAAATTTACCAAAATTTATCAGAATTTATATACCAATATATATTGTCTCATAATTTCCTGAAATGCTAAATCATCACAAAACTATTTTTAACAATTTTTAGCAGTCTGACAATATTTGGCAAAAATAGCAGAACATATCCAAAAATTTTAAATTTCATACAAACTATTCTAATCCATTCATAGCAATTTGTATAAATTTTTCATAATTTATCTTATAATTTTAGTATTTTCTCGATTTTTGAATTACAGATTCTTTCAAAATTTGTAACTTAAATATATCTTCGAAATAGGTCCTGAAAATTTATATATAGGTCCCATAAAATATAAGATTAATCATATAATTTTTCTAGCTCTTCACCAGGTTTGGTTCTTCCAGTTGGTTATTTTCTCTCATTTATTCAAACAATTCATATAAATTATTTTACCTATAGTAATTGTGTCAAAATTTGATGAATGTCAATTCTTAATATTTCTAACATATTCACCATTTTATTCCTACGATCACAGTCATTTAAGTAGTATATCAAACTTACCAAGATTTCACATAATTTCAACCCTTTGTTGCAATCTTTTTGTTTAACTTTATGTTTCTATCATATTTTTGAGATTCTTAAACCTTATTATTGATTTTTGCATGAAGACGAAGTGATTTGTAAAGTTTAGTGAAAAACTTTTAAGTTCTAATCAACAGGGTTGATATGTGTTTGTTTAAACACATATAACTTATAATATTAGTTACTTAAGAGTTAAAACCTTGATTTTGATGATGGGAGATGGTGAAAGGTAGCTGATGGTAGCTTCTTTCTTTGATAAACCGATTGGTATGTTCTTCTTTGAACTTGATCACCAATGTTTAAAGTTGCATGACCGTTTAAGGGTACTTGCTTAAAACACAACAACATAAAGAGGAGAGTATGCAACAACACTTAACAGATCATATGGGGAACTAGAAAACTAGTTTAGTTGAGAACTAAGAAACACAAATATTCAAGAGACAGAACAAGAACAACACAAGTAATTGGTTTTTAAGGATAATGTATATTGCTCTCAAGTTCCTTACAAGTGTTTTACAAAGCTCTAGTTAAGATACAAAGGACCAGAGATACTTATACTACAACCTACAGTTGGCCATACTTTGAAAGCCAGCTAGTTACATGATCTAGACAACAACAAAATCAATGTAGAGTCAAAAGGCAGATTGCTTTTTGACTAGTGACTATGACATGCCATATCTCATATTCTAATATATTACAAAAGGATTAAGTACATAAAGTAGAAAGTTACAGACTGAAGACCTCAATGTACAGTTACCAAAAGCATGGACCTTTTCACCAACTTATTTAAAGTTGGTGTCTCATTAGAGTTGCAACAAAAAGGGGTCCAACTTTATGGAAAATGTACATCAGATAAAGCATGCATTCAAAAGTCTTCGGAAGAAATCTGTCTTCAAGAGTTGGCTTCGGAAGACTTTGTCTTTGAAGCTTCAGAAGACTTCATGTTTGGCTTCGAAAGATATTGGTCTTGGCTTTGGAAGATTTCACATTTGGAATGTTTTCTAAGGTAGAGTGTGAAACTTCCTAAGCATTCCACTTCAGTACACTTGTGCGTGCATGTAGGAGAGACTTTGGGTGTTTGGGTTGTATTAGCCTTATATTAAACCTTACAAATTCCCCCTAGGTTGATGCTACCAAACCACTTGAAGACATCAGATTTCAACAGTTCTCATCAGGATAATGACCATCCCTTTCTTCATAAGATGGTCAGGATCTTTCAGACTCTCAAAGTGTCTTCTCATCTCAAAAAGATCATACAGAGGTAGATTGAACATGTCCTGTCATGTGTAGACATATTCAACACCTTGATCTTTGATGACATGCCATCTTTCTGGATTTGTAGTGTATGTCCAAGACAACATGGGTCTTCCTTATGCTAGAGGAGCTACTTGAATTGGAGTTGGTGGAGCTCCTCTTGTTGCACATCCTCAGGATGTTCTGACTCATCCTGAGGTTTGGAGATGGATGCTTCTTTCTTCTTCTTCTTTGGCTTTGGTCAAGAAGCCATCCTTTTGTCCTCTTCGAACCTTTTAACTAAGAAGACTGGCCTGCAGCACCTACTTGATCTTCTTTGTCTTTCTCAGTTGGGTCTTCCTCTCTCACAGATTCAGATTGAGAGGTGTATGGATTATATGTAAAGGCTGATGCAACCCAAACACCCAAAGTCTCTCCTACATGCATGCATAAGTGTACTGAAGTAGAATGCTTCAGAAGTTTCACACCAGCATCAGAAATATTCTGTGTGAAATCTTTCGAAGCCAAGACCAATATCTTCCAAAGCCAAAGATGAAGTCTTTTGAAGCTTCAGAGACAAAGTCTTCCGAAGCCAACACTAGAAGATAGATTTCTTCTGAAGACTTTTAACACATGCTTTATCTGATGTATTTTTCATAAAGCTGGATCCCTTTCCGCTGCAACTCTATGAAGTCACCAACTTTCATAAGTTGGTGAAAAGGTCCATGCGTTTGGTAACTGTACATTGAGGTCTTGAGTCTATAACTTTCTACTTTATGTACTTTATCCTTTTTGTAATATAATAGGATGTAAGCTATGGCATGTCATAGTCACATGTCAAAAGACAATCTACCTTTTGACTCTACATTTGATTTTGTTTGTTGTTTAGTCAATTGTATCTAGCTAGCCTTCAAAGTATGGCCGGCTGTAGGATGTAGTATATATATCTCAAGTACTTGTAACTTTCAAGTATGCTTTGTAACATTTGTAATAGAACTTGAGAAAGAAATATACTACAATCTTGAAAACCAACTCCTTGTGTATTTTGCTATCTTGTTCTGTCTCATATTTACTTGTGTTCTTAGTATCATTATAAAGGTTAACCGGTTCCCTATTTGATCTGTTAAGTATTATTAGCAACTCTCCTCATTATGTTGTTGTGTTGTAAGTGCATACCTTTCACCAGTCCTACATTTGGTATCAGAGCATTCAAGGCTCTTGATATAAGATCTCACCATCTTAAGATCCATCACACACACAAAATACTTAACTTATCAAATGGCAGCCATTTGCAAATCTGATATGGAAACTAGAACCATGACAAAGTCCTCGCTGATCACTCTTAATGACTTTGACACTTGGTGCCAAAGAATGGAAGGTTTCTTTAGGTCTCTAGACTCAAGAATATGGGAGTCTATTGAGAATGGACCTTACATACCAAACACCTCTTCAGCTACTGGAGGTGGTATGATCCTCAAGGCTATGGCTGACTACTCAGATGAAGATAGAAAGAGAGTAGAGATTGACCAGAAGGCCATCATAGCCCTTCAAACTGCTCTTTCAAACTTTGTATACAGAGGTTTCAAGAAATGCAAAATAGCTAAGCAGTTTTGGGATGCACTGAAACTGATGTATGAGGGTTCCTCTGATGCCAAGGAGAACAAGAAGGATCTCCTGAAGTAGCAGTTTGATAATTTCTCATTTAAAGCAGGTGAAACCATGACTTGACAATACTTTAGGTATGTTGAGATTGTGGATACCCTAGTGGATGGTGGACTAGCTCTTGAGAACAGAGACATTGTAAGGAAATTCATGTCCTCACTTCCTAGGCAATGGACACACTACTATGTGGTTATCAAGAGAACTGAGAACTGAAAACTCTCGCTCTGACAGAGTCGTATAGGATTCTCAGTGGTTACTAGATGGAGATGAACATGCAAGGTTCATCTAGAAACTCCAACAATCAAATGGATTCAGCCCTTCATGTTGTAACGCCCGGTTATTTCCTTGAAGCCAAAGAGAAAAAGAAAAGAAATAATGTCCAAAGTTTAGGGACCAAACTTGCCAAGACAGGGGAAAGTTCGGAAGAGTAGGGGAATAAGAGGGGAGGGCAGCCCACACCCTCCTCACAACTTGTAAAAATTTAGCAAAGAAAGAAGAGAAGGAGAAAAGGGAGAAAAAATGG